>RCUC01119272.1:0-20578 GCA_003697995.1 Taxidea taxus jeffersonii
AGAGAGAAAGGGGCAGAGGCAGAGGGAGAAGCAGGCCCCCAAGGAGCAGGGAGCGGGATGTGGGACTTGATCCCAGGATCTTGGGATCAGACGTGAGGTGAAGCCAGATGCTTAACCATCTGAGCCACCCAGGTGCCCAAAACCTATATAATTTTTCTTGAGGCATTCATCTTGAAGTTCCCAGTGACTTCCTGTTTTAATGTATAGCCATTGCATTTAACACCAATTGTCCATTTTTGTAATGAAATTTCTGGGAAATTTAAATTTTCCTCTTTATTAGTACTCCTGTTTTGTTTCAGTAATATCCTCACTACTTTTCTCTAAAGGGTTGTTTTCAAAACCAATTTAAGCCAATTTCTCTTTGGTAATTCTCTCACAGTATTGCTATCAGATTACATTGAAAATAAAAGCATCTACGGGTGCCTTGGTAGCTCAGTCTGTTAAGTGTCTGCCTTTGGCTTACAGGGTCCTGAGATTTAGCCCTGTGTCCTGCTTTCTGCTCAGCGGGGAGCCTGCTTCTCCCTCTCCCTACTTGTGCAAGTGCTAGCTCACTCTCTGTGTCAAATAAATAAAATCTTTAAAAAAATTTATTAAGAAGTACTTATTAATAAGATAACACTGAACAATTGGTAAAAGCCCTTCTGTGAGTTTGATGTAAATCTGTTTTTTTTAAACATTTTATTTATTTGAGAGAGAGAGAGAGAGAGAGAGAGAGCGCGCATGCATGACTTGGGGGAGAGGCAGTGGGACAACAGACTTGTGGCTCAGCGGGAAGCCTGATGCGGGGCTTAATCCCAGAACCCTGAGATACTGACCTGAGCCAAAGTCAGATGCTTAACATCTGGCTGAGACACCCAAGCACCCCTAAGTCTCTATTATTTTAAGTACAGTGACCACTAACTTAAATTTAAGGGAAATCAGATAATAATCCAGAGGCAATATGCTCTAATCCTTAAAATTGACATGAGGCACCAGAAAAAATCTTTGAAGTGAGTTTTGCTTGGGAATCAAGTTTGGGGTACCGTTCTTAACAATAGGAACTACAGGTCTCACTGTCTTTGATGTATTTACCCATTAATACACATATCTTGAGTATGCTAGTTTTATCAGCAAGAACCCATTTTTTATTATAGACACTATTTTTGGGAGGAGTTTCAGGTTCACAGAAAAGTTAAAGTAGGAAGAGGTTCCATATATCCCTGTCTCCACAAGTGCATAGCTTCTCCCAGCTCCCAGTATAACATCCAGAACAGTACTTTTGTAACAGTTGAATCTACACTGACACACTCTTTTCACCTAGAGATAATAGTGCACATTAGAATTCACTCTTGGTACTGTCTTTTCTATAGGTTTTGATAAATGTAAAATGACATGTATTCACCATTATGGTATCATACAGAATAATTTCACTCCCCTGATAGTAATTTCACTCCTAATCCCCTAATCATTTCACTCTTCTGTGCTCTGCCTATTTATCCTTCCCTGCATTCTTTTTTCTCACAACTACTGATCTTTTTGCTGTCTCCATAGTTTTGCTTTTTCCCGAAGGTTATATAGTTGAAATCATACAGTATGTAGCTTTTACAAGATTGTTTCTTTCACTTAGTAATATGCATTTAAGTTTCAACCATTTCTTCTCTTGAAGGCTCATTTCTTTCTAGTGCAGGATGTTATTCCACTATTTGGATATACCACAGTTTATTCACCTACTCAAGGATATCTTTGTTGCTTCCAAGTTTTGGCAATTATGAATAAAACTGCAATAAATGTCTTTGTTCATGTTTTTGTGTGGACATAAGTTTTCAACTGTGGGTAAATACCAAAGAGTGAAATTGCTGTATTGTAAGGTGAGAAAATGTTTGCTTTGTAAGAAACCTCCAAACTGTCTTCTAAAGTGGCTGCTCTGGAGTGCCTGGGTGGCTCAGTGGGTTAAGCCCCTGCCTTTGGCTCAGGTCATGATCTCAGGGTCCTGGGATCAAGCCTAGCACTGGGCTCTCTGCTCAGCAGGGAGCCCGCTTCCCGCTCTCTTTCTGCCTGTTTGTGGTCTCACTCTCTCTCTGTCAAATAAATAAATAAAATCTTTAAAAAAAAATTGGCTGTTCCATCATGCATTCCTGCCAGTAATGAATGAGAGTCCCTGTTGCTCCACGTCCTCACTACATTTAGCATTCTATTTTGGATTTCAGACATTCTAACAGGTATTTTTTTTATTTAATTGGTAATTCTCTAAAGCCATGTGATGTAAAGTATCTTTTCATATGTTTGTATGCAACTTGTAAATCCGAGATGAGATGTCTGAGGCCTTTGTTCATTTACTAATTAGTTTGCTTTGTTTTCTATATTTAAGTTTTAAAAGTTCTTTGTGTGTTCTGAACAACAGTTTATTAGAATAGTCTTTTGTAAATATTTCCCCCAGTCTGTGGTTTGTGTTCTCATCCTCTTGTGTCTCTTGCACAACAGACATTTTTAGTTTTAAGGAAGTCTAGGTTATGAATTATTTCCTTCAAGAGTTGTGCCATTAATGTTATCTAGAAAGACATCACCATACTGTGTTATCTAAATTTTCTCCTGTGTTGTCTTCTAGACCATTTTACAGTCTTGAGTTTTATGTCTGTGATTCATTTAGAATTAATTTTATGGAGAATGTAAGGTGTGTGCCTTTTTTTTTTTTTTTTTTTGCATGTGGGTGTCCACTTGTTATGCATCATTTATTAAAAAAAAAAACCTATTTTTATCCTTGCTCCATTGTATTGCCTTTGTCAAAGATGATTGACTATATTTGTGTGGGTCTATATCTGGGTTCTCTTCTGTTTCATTTGTATGTTAATATTAAAAATAAACTTGCCAGTTATCTTTACCAGCAAAAGGGTTTACTTGGAAATAGTAAAGCATTGCAATCTGGAACAAGCAGGTTGTTTCAAAACCATAGGCAAGTCCAGAGAACAAAGGGGAGGGACACTCTTTTATAGAAAAAGGAGTAGTTGGAAGGGACTGTTGTAAACTAAAAGTCCGTTGGTGTAAACTGGGAGTTTGAAGTATAGTGGTTTCTCATTGGCTGAGCTTTGACTATCTGTCATTGGCTGAGAGAAGGAAAAGTTCTTCCTCCTGTCTCCTGCAGGGTTAGTAAAGTAGTACTGACTTGGAAAATTCCTTTCTTCCTGTTAGGTCTACCGTTGACAACTAGTGTTGGGCATTAGACTCCATTCTAAATAAGGTTTTCTTTTATTAATTTTCACAGATATATTTATCTTTTCTTCTGCCAATGCCATATTGTCTTATTACTGGGCCTTTATAGTAAGTTTTGAAGTTGGGTAGTATCAGTAGTCTGGCTTATCCTCTTTCAATTTTATGTTGTTACTCTGGGTCTCTGGGTTCCTAATAAGTTTAGAGTAAATTTGTCAGTATCCATAACATAACTTCATTGGATTTTCATTGAAATTGCATTGAATCTATAGATTAAGTAAGGAACAACTCACATCTTGGCAATACTGAGTTTACTATCCATGAACATGGAATATCTCTAAATTTATTTCACTTTTTGATTTCTTTCATCACAGTTTTGTAATTTTCCTCATATAGTTCTTGTACGTATTTTGTTAGATTTATACTTAAGTATTTTATTTTTGGAGGTGAAAATGCACATGCCATAGTTTTTTTTTTTAAAGGTTTCATTTATTTATTAGACAGAGATCACAAGTAGGCAGAGAGGCAGCCGAGAGGAGGAAGCAGGCTCTCGGATGAGCAGAGAGCCCGATGCGGGGCTCGATCCCACGTTCCTGCGATCATGACCTGAGCCGAAGGCAGAGGCTTTAACCCACTGAGCCACCCAGGCGCCCCATGCCATAGTGTTTTTAATTTAAAATACCACTTGTTCATTGCTGCTATATAAAAATTGACTGACTTGTCTATATTAACCTTGTATCCTATATCCCTGCTATAATCTCAAGGTTCTAGGAATTTTTTAGTTGACTCTTTCAGAATTCCTATATAGACAATCATGTCATCTGCAAATAAAATCTTATTTCTTACTTCCCAAGGTGTATGCCTTTTATGTCCTTTTCTGATCTTATTGCATTAGCTAGAATTTCCAATATAGTGTTGAAAATAAGTGGTGAGAGGGACATCCTAGCTTCATACCTGATCTTGTAGAAAAGCTTCAAGTTTCTCACCATTATGTTCAATGTTAAGTGTAGGTTTTTTTTTTAAGTCATTCTTTATTAGAATAGTGGAAATAGTCCTCCATTCCTAGTGTATTGAGAGTTAATATCATGTGTGAGCACTGGATTTCATCAAATGTTTTTTCTGCATCTACTGATAAGATTGTGTGAATTTTCTTCTTTACCCTGTCAGTAATTATGGATTTCATTAACAGGTTATTGAATGTTAAGCCATCCTTGCATAGTGAGGATGAATTCACCTGGTTATGGTGTATAATTCTTTTTATACATTGTTCAGTTTTATTTGCTAATATTTTATTGAGGACTTTGTATCTGTGTTCATTGGGGATACTGGTCTGTACTTGTAATGTCTTTGTCTGATTTTGGTATTAGCTTAATACTGGCCTTGCAGAATGAGTTAGGAATTATTCCTTCTGCTTTTATCTTCTGGAAGAGACTGTAGAGATTTGTTATGATTTCTTCTTTTAATGTTTGGTAGAAGTAGCCATTGAACCCATTTCAGCTTAGTGTATTCAAAGGCTATTAATTGTTGATTAAATTTCTTTGACATAGGCCTATGCAGATAGTCTGCTTCTTATGTAAGCTTTGGGAGATTCTATATTTCAAAGGATTGATCTGTTTCATCTGTTTTGTAGGTAACCAGTTTTGTGGGCATAGAGTTGTTCATAGTATTCTTTATTGTCCTTTAATGCTCTTGAGATCTGTAGTGAGGTCCCCTCTTTCATATATGATATTAATAATTTATTCACTCTGTTTTCTTAGCCTGGTTAAAGTCTTATCAATTTTATGATATTTTCAAAACACTAGTTTTGGTTACTTTGCTTTTTTCTATTTCTTGTTTTCAATATAATTGAATTCTGGTTTCAGTTTTATTATTTTTTCTGCTTTTTTGGTTTTAATTTGCTCCTTCTCATTTTCTAAGGTGGAAGCTTAGATTATTATTTTTAGATCTTAATCCATTTTTAATATATGCATTCAGAGCTATAAATTTACATCTAAATATTGCTTTTGCTGCATCCCATACATTTTGATAAGTTGTATTCTCATTTTTAGTTTAAAATATTTAATACATTTAATCTTGAGATTTCTTCCTTAATTCATGTGTTATTTAAAAGTGTCGTTTTTAATTTTCATTTATTTAAGGATTCCCCAGCTCTCTTTCTATTACTGACTTCTAGTTTGATTCTTGGGTGTGTGAATCCATTTTTAACATTCTTTACATAAATGAAAAACAATAAAATAACACCAGAAAATATATTTTTGACGTTTAGTATGATGATCAGGAAATCCTCTGATATCAATTGAGATATGGAGAGCTGCAACACTGGAGATAATCATCTCTAGTTGAGGCATTTCTCATTAAATGTCATATAACCAGTTCTGGGGTTGTCAAAAATTGCACTGGATAGCAGTGAACAGACAAGGAAGATTTTATTGAAGACTAAGTGGTAATCTGCAGTAGAGATCAATACTGTTGTTATAGGAGAGAAAAAATTGGCTTAACGTTACTAAAACAAAAGGTGTGAGGGTTTTTAAGACCTGGGTTGATCTAATGGAAAATGCTGAAGTTATTAGAGGGGAGGTGGTTGATGTCATTAAGCCATCTGTATTTGCTTTATAGACCTATTGGAGATAAGTCTCTTACCCTTCCACAAACAGTGAGATATTGGGCACTAAACCTTCTTGATGATTACATTTCAGATGCATGACTGATTTTGACATTGCTGGGTTTAAAAACTGGCAAGAGTCTGGGCAAAGATTTACATCTCAGAGGGGCAGAGAAAGATTGTGTAATTGCAAGTTTTTAGTAAAAATAAATGCTCTAAGAAAATCGAGGTCAGGGCCTATAGTCAGGAAGAAATCTACCTAAAGTTTAGTAAAGTTGAGGGAATGTTAAGGACATCTTAGGTTAAAAACTCCTGATAAATAAAAACTGTATCCCTAAATTGTATACTTTTTATAGTTTGTAATATTTATATCCCAAAGCTTATGCAGATGTGCTTTGAAGTAAGTTACCAATATTAATTTAGTGCCTGACAGATTCATTTCCTGAATCTTTCCTTGTCTGAAAATGTCTAAATTTTTCCTCACATTTGATTGGTAGCTTGGTTTTGTAAAGAATTCTAAATTCAAGTTAATTTTCTTGAAAATAGGAAGAATTTCCACTACTTGCTTCTGTCATCCATAACTGCTAATAAAAATCTGATGATAATCTGGTTCCTCTTGTTTTTACAGAGCAGGATTTTCATTTATTTGTTTTTATTTGATTTTTGTTTGCTATTTAAGATTCATGGTGTTGTGGCTGTCTCTTTTAATTATATGTATTTTGCTCAATACTTGGGGGTACTTTCAGCCTGAAGAGTCATAATTCTAGAACATTTTTGATGGTTACCTTTCCTTCATTAAAGCAATTATTTTTTTGTGGGTATTAGGTCTCTCTATTTTACATATTCTTGAGGTTTCTTTTTTTCCCCTCACATTTTCTTTCTGTGTCTTTTAAAAACAATATATTGGCAATTTCTGTGAATTTTTCTTCCAAATTAATTAGCCAACAGTATACTGTTTGTATTTCTTTGTTGCAATATAAATATAAATATAAATTGTTGTGTTAGCTAATTAAGTCACCTAATTATATCAGCTAACTTTAATAGTCACTAGCTTGCTGAATTATTCTTTTATTTCCTACAGTCAGGTTTCCCATTCTTCTGGTTTCTTTTACAAGGTACTTTTCCCCTATCTTTTTCTGATGACCCTATTGTTCATTTATATTTAATAATAAAGAACTGATTTGGATATTCATATTTGTACTTTTTTTTTTTTTTCTGAAAAATTTCTCCTGTATGGCAGCTCCCTGGATGAGTGAATGTGGTGGAGCACCTTGATTGGAAAGAATGCATTTGTTGTGGTCCAACTTGTGTCTCCCCTCCCCCACTTGTTGAAGTCCTAACCCCTAGTACCTCAGAAAGTGACTATATTCAGAGATGGATTGTTAAAAGAGTTAATTAAGTTACAATATAGTCATTAGTCTGACCCCAGTCTAATATGAGTGGTGTCCTAAGAAGAAGAAGAAGAAATTTGGACATGACATGTGGGAAGACCATGTGAAGATACAGGGATAAGATGTGTCCACAAATCAGAGAGACAGGCCTCAGAAAAATGAACCATGCTGACACCTTGATCTCTGACTTTTATCCTCCAAAACTGTAAGAAAACAAATTTCTGTTGTTTAAACTGCCTAGTCTGTGGTACTTTGTTATGGCAGCCCTAGGAAATGAACACATAAGCCTTTAGGGTTTGTAGACAGGCAGCAACTTCCGTTTATGTATCTTACCAAATTCAGGTTCACAGGATGTTAAGTGTACTCTTCTGTTTGCCCTAAAAATCATTATTCCACTGATTAGAAATGATACGAGTAACATTTACGAATATAAAAATGCAGTACAACTAGAAACACATGAGAAAAAAAAAATCTACCTGGTTGGAAATAAGAATCACTTTTTAAAATAATTCTTCAAAAAATTCTTAAGTCAAAAGAAAAATACAAGCCAAAATTACAGAATTTCTAAAATAAAATATTTACAGAAAATCTATATTAGTATCTTCATGAAAGAGCTAAAAGGAAAAAAGGCACTGAACATGCAACTCAAAAATTTAGGGAAAAAAGTAAGGAAACAATCAATAAGAAACTAAAAGAAAATGAAATGAAGGAAAGAGTAAATTTTTTTGAATGAATGAATTAAAAACCAAAATTGCAGTTAAAAAATAAATCCAGTGTTGTCTTAAAAAATGAACAAAATAGACAATCCAATAATAAATCTAGAGAAAGAAAAACAGTGAAAGAATAAATACCCAAAATAAGATGTAGCAAGAAGAAAGTAACTCTCAAAACAGAAAGTATTGTAATAATCATGAGACCACTTTCCCAATTATGTACCAACAGATTTGAAATAGGTAGTTTCCTGGAAAAATATTCTTTCTCAAAACTGACCACAGGAAAGGGTTTTAAACAGCCCAGTTTTTTATACAAGAAACAGTATATTATCAAAGAGCTACCCCCAGAAGATTACTTGGCCTGTATGATGCTTTAAACATTGGGGATACAGTGTTATTTAAACTGCCCTAGTGAACAGAGAAAGTGGAAATTGCTTTTATGCACTCAGACTCCCCATTAATTTCTCTGTGTGTTCTTAGCTTTGTTTCTGCCCTTCTGTGATCTATTCAATAATACAGAGCCAGGGCCCCATAAACCACAGTTTCCAGACACCCATGAAAAATGATCTCTAGTTAGGTTCTATAAATGGGATGCACTAGTGGAAAATTTGACAGAATTTTGCAGGAAGTGATTTTTATCTTGCTTTTTTTCATGGTGTTTCCAGATGCAAGACAGCAGCAGCAACAATTGTGTTCAAGGTGGTGACTGGCAGATACAGCTGCCAACAGTAACTAGAGCCTGGGAATGTCCTCTCATTTCTTCCTTAGGCATTGTGGTTCCCAGCAAAAGCAGCAGTGACCTAGATATGCATGCTTATGGGTTACATATCTGGCAACTTGACTCTAGTAAAAGCTGTTAGGATTGTGACACAGAGATCCTGGTATTGCAGTAAGATTATTTACTGGTTAGCAGAATGACTGGCTTTTAGTATAATGTTACTTATCTTTTGTTTCTCTAATACTTTCAAATCCTATAACTGATTATGCATTAAATTTCTTCTGTTTGAAATCTGTAGAATAGTTTCCCATTTCAAATAGATTTTAACAGATGCACAGATAAAATATTAATACTTAAATCCAATATGATTTCACATAAAGGATAACTATAGACCACTCTTATTTATGCAAATACTGATGTAGATACTTGAAATAAAATGTGTTAGCCAGTAGAAGAAAAACATATTAAAATTAACAAATAATGACTAATAAGATTTATTTTAGTAATTCAGAGATGGGACAACATTAGGAAATTCATTAAATAATTTATATCTTAAATAGATATAAGGAAGAAAAAATCATATTACCATGAAAATTTCTATACAAAATTAAATACATTTTCCTAATAAAAACACTCAATAGAAGAGTAATTGATTCAGTGCTTTTCAAATATGAATAATCCATATCTTAAATAATGGGAAATCCTGGACCAGTTTCTTTTAAATTCAGAGAAAAGGGAAATGAGTCTCATTATTGCTTCAGTTTTTAATATTGTGTTGAAGATATTAAAAATATAATCAGATAAAAACTTATTAAAGGCATGAAAGCTAGAAAAAAGGTAAAACTCTTTGGAGATGTTATGATAGTTTACCTGGAAAACCACATAAAATCAAAGAAAAGGAGAGGGTGGTGAAAAGAGAGAGGAAGGGAAAGAGTCAGGGATTTTGAGAGGTGAAATCGAGTAAGTACCAATAAAAAAAACATTTTAAAATCAATGGTCCTTCGATGGTTAATTTTATATGTCAACTTACCTAGGCTACAGTACCCAGATATTTGGGCAAACATTATTTTATATGTTTTGGTGAAGGTATTTTTGATGAGATTAGCATTTAAATTAGTATATTTTGAGTAAAGCATATTACTCTCTGTAATACAGGTGAACCTCATCCAGTCAGTTGAATACCTTAATAGAAAAAAAAGTCCAATATTCTCTGAGGAAGAGGGAATTCTGTACAGATTGTCTTCTGATTCAAGTTGCAACATCAGTTCCTCCCTGGGTCTTCTGGCTTCCAGCCTATCCAGCATATTTTGGATTTGTCGGCCTCCATAATCAGTTCCCTAAAACCTCTCTCTCTGTGTAGGTATATATCATTGATTCTGTTTCTCATGAGAACCCTAACACAGTCTTCATGTGTAAAAACACATGTGTAAAAACAGTACCCAATTAGAAGGTGTGATTTATGGAAGGACCTGTTAAAATAAGAAAGCAGTATCCCTATGAATATACTTAATAAGAAAATTATAAGACCTAGATGAAGAAAACACTCACAAAGGACATAGAAGCGGCTAAACAAAAAGAAAGTCTGTGTAGTAGGATAAGATGATTCAGTATCACAGAGATATTAATTTGCTCCAAGTCATTAAAATTTAATGCAGTCCTAATAAAAATAATCAACTTTTTCTTTGGGAGAGGTAGGGGATTATGGAGACAGATAAATTGATTCTCAAGTTCTTTTGGAAAAACAAATATCACTAATAATGAGATTTCTTTAAAAAACAATGTTGAAGGATTGAAAGAGGGGTTAATCAAGCCAACAATTACAATTAATAAAGCAGTATCATAATTAAAAGAACACAGTGTTAGCATGTGAACGAACAGACCAATTAATAGGGTAAAAACCCCAAGTAGATAATGGTTGGTATAAAAATATAGTAATCATAAAGGCAAATCAATGGGGAAATGATGGACTTTCTCATAAATCATGCTAATCATTTATTTATTTATTTATTTATTTATTTATTATTTGATAGAGTGAGCTCCCAGGCAGGGGAGCAGCAGAGAGAGAGTAAGAAGCGGACTTTACACTGAGCAGGGAGCCTGATGCAGAGCATGATCCTAGGACTCCTGGGATCATGACCTGACTTGAACGCAGAGGTTTAACCAGCTAAAACCCCTAAGAATTCTTGAAAGCCATTTCAAAATCAGGACTTTGGAGCTATTCCTCAATATGTAGCAGGATAAATGTCAAATAAATTGAAATTATAACACTAAAGATGAAAAACATAAATACTAGAAGAAAACACAAGTACTGTAACACTGAAGGTGGAAAACATAACTACTAGTGAATTTCTAGGTAATTTTGAATTATATGAAAATTTGCTCCACTTAACTTATGACAAAATTAAATTAAAACTAAAACTCTAAAATACAGAGGTTTGACAAGTTATGTGGTTGAGGTTTTGGAGAAGCAAGTGTGTCATATAATGCTCTGAGGAGTATAAAAAGTTTCTGCTGCTATGGAAGAAATTAGCAATATTTAACAAGTTACTTATGCATTTCATTGTCACCCAACACTCCAACTTCTAGGCACCTACCCTGAAGATAAACCTCTATAAATGTAAATGTATGTGCAAGAACATTCACCATGCATTATTTGTAACACCTAAAAACTTAAAAAAATCATGTCACCTAACAGGATATGTTTAAGAATGAAGTCTCATGCATTATGAAAAAGTAAATAAAGTATTTACAGGAGTTAAAAATTAAAATAAAAAAAGCCTGGCATGATAAAGCAAAGTTTAATAAAATTGAGTAGAATATAGGGAATAATGTGAAACTTATGAAGGGGTTACAGCAAGAAGCAAGTTTCTATTAACATCTGTGGTGAATATCATTGTATCCTAAACAGATCCTCCTCTCTATAACTATAATTAGCCAACTTCTCCCTGATAAAGAATAGAGGTCTTCTCTCCTCTACTTTCTTACTGAGGACCACTGGCAAGATAATACAAGACTTCTTCAGGATCTACTCTCACCACTCCTCATAGCCATTAGACCAATACCTAGGTTGAAGTCACAGTATAATCCAGCCAGGAAAGTGTTGCATTGCATAGGAGAGGAAAGAAAATAGGAGTATCTTCTAACAAAACCACCAATTATAACTCCTTTTCTTTTAATGCAGCTAGTCATCTGCTATTAAGTATTTTTTTTAAAACTGAATACCTAAATCCACTGAGGCCTTGTGACTCTGGCCTGATGTTTCCATTTTTGAAGTGGGTCAGTTTATGCTATCTGATGAATAAGGTGAAAAGGGTCCAACAGGCTTTTCTGAGGAAATGGAATTGGTATTTTCAGGAACACAGCTAGCATGGCAGTATCAGTAGTTTGGATTTACATAGATAAGTACAGCCTTCCTTGTGGGGAATCTTTATCTGCCTCTTTCCTGGCTAAAGCAAAACTATTGATTCATGAGACCTTTGATTCATAGAGGTTCCCATGTGTTTCATTGATGGTTTTGTTAGGATGAAAGTAAATGGTGCCCAGTGGGTGACAGGAACCAGCTCCAGCGACAACTGTGGAAGACTGACTCTTAAGAGTTAGGCAGCACAGAGAACCTGCCTGGGGCAGGCTTCTCTTTGGGCCATTGACAATGGCTTAGCCATCTGGTCTGCCACTTACTTCAAAGATTACAGATGAATAGATTAAAGATACCCCTGCTTAGACTTGAGAACTGTGGAAACAAGTTCTAATTGCTGTCTAGCTGCCTTAGTTACTGATGTTGATGCACCTGGTTAAAGCCTGTTCTCAAAGACACTTGAATAAAGCTGCTGATCACCACTGCTATTTGGATTTATCATTACCAGATATCTACCAACACAGACTGGCCATGTGGTAAAGGACTATGCATTTCTTATTGCATACCGGACTTGTAACTCCTGCCAAAAGTTGGCCCCTTTGTGTCAGTGAGGGAGGCCATTATTGCATGAGACACTGACTCTGACTGCTTCTGGAAAATTGACTCTATTGTATCTTTGGCCTGGTTTGGACTATCAACACTTCTGACACGTTTTTAGGCTGTTTATATCTGATGAGTTTTTTTCCGGCCACGCTGTTTTAGTTCTTCAAACTTAATGTTCCGTTTTCATCTTAACCATTTGTAGTCTGACATTACTATGCCATTTGTTGGAAAGACCACCCCACAGTGGATTGATAGTGTATTTCATGGGCATTCATATTCTCTATCAGCTGCAGACTTCTGGCACTGTTTAGCTCTAGAATTAACTCCTGAAGAGTCGAATCAAAAGGATTTCTTTCTTTTATTATTATTTTTTTGAATCAAAAGGATTTCTGACTATCTCCCTACTTCTTTATGGCCCACAAGCCTTAATACAGCAGTTTGATCACCGAATACAGCCATCCCTAAATAAGTTCCCCTCTTCTTGGTCACCTTCTGGCTAATGATCAAGGTAATAGTTCAGGATTATCTAGACTTAATTTGAAGATTTTGCCCTGCACTCTGACCATTCCTAAGTATGATACTTCTTTCTCTTTTCTGGTAGCAAATCCAGGCTGCATTAGTTTGAATACCCTGTTGGTAGCAGCCCAGCTAAAAGAAAGGATAGTGCATATAAACCTAATTCTGGTTTAGTCACCTGAATTCTCTTGTTGGATTGACATGATCCTAGATCAAAAAGATAATGACAACTTGGTTGATAAACTGCTAGCCGAGTACCACATAATGACCCATGTTGGCCACAGTAGGGCACATAATGAGTCTATAAATTTTATAAGAATGTCCTTGTTCCTTTTATACCTGACTTATTCCAGTTGAAAGGTCTAGGGTTAAGTAGAATATGAGTTGAAGAAAGGTGAAAAGCTTTCTTATTTCTCAAGTTTTCATGGAATATTTTTGTCAGCTGTGTACTATCAGTTTGGAAGATTTTAGTCTATTTTGATTCTATAGTAATTTTGTATAAATTTTGTCATGATTTCCCATGGTAGTTTCTCATGTAAATTCAGCTTAGCCTCTCATGAGAGTAGTTCTTGGCTACAAATTCTCTGTCGAAATTATTACTATTATTGTCATCTTTTACTACTTTTAGGTTATCAAAAAAATAGGATTCCCTGATGAGTTTCTTTCTTGAATGATGTTTTCCAGCTCACCCTTTCAATGAGGATGCATTTGTTATAGTTTTTGCCTTTATGATAGAGCCACAGATATACCTTTCTATTTTTCATGGCCCTAAGGCTTATTATCTTATTCTTCTATATTTGATTATTGATTAACTGAACTGTATGCTCCTGTCATTGGCATTTATTTCCAGATCAGTTATGGCTTCCATGCTCATTTGCCACTTATTTTATGATAACTATTTGTTTCAGGGAATTTACTTTCTCTGTAGGCTCAGCAATGCATGAAAAAATCATTATTAATGTAGATCCCCTTTCTTTGCAGAGAAAATGTTGGAAAATATTGAAGTCACCATTTTGTTTTGCTAATATTTCTTTTCTAACATCTGTAAACTCAAAATTTTCTTTATAAAATTCTTTAATAAATTCATATACTTTGCCAGGTATTCTTTTTCTATTTCACAAAGACTGATTTTCAAACTCTGGTCAGGAATAATGTCAGGTAAATGTCAGATTAGGAGAATCCAGCCTTCAAACCACCACAGAAACACCAGTTTAAAAATTACTCACAGATGAGAAGATCTTTATGAGAGCCTAGAAGTCCAGCTAAGAAGTTCTCACACCTTGAGGAAACAAAATTGTGAGAATAGATGCATATCCCTGGGATGTGAGGATGGCCCAATATATTCAAATCAATAAATGTGATTTACCACATTCACAAAATAAAGGATAAAACCCACATGATCATTTCTATAGATGCAGTAAAAGCAGTTGATAAAATTCAGCTTCCATTCACAGTAAGAACTGTCAATAAATTGGTATAGAAAGAAAGTACCTCAATATAATAAAGGCTGTATATACCAAGCCCCTTGTTACATTCTGCTCAATGACAAAACCTTTTTCTTGAGTATTAGGAATAAGACAAGGATGTATCCTTTTACCACTTTTATTCAACACAGTTCTACAAGCTATAGCTAGAGCAATTAGGTAAGAAAAAAAAAAGGGAATTAAGTCAGAAAGGAAGGAGAATATTGTCTCTGCAGATGAAATGTTCTCATATATAGAAACTCTAAAGACTCTTCCAAAACCTGTCTAAAGCTAATCAATAAATTCAGTAAAGTTGCAGGAGACAAAACCAACATACAAAAGTTAGTTGCGTTTCCATATACTAACAATGAACTATCTGGAAAAAGGAAATTAAGAGAATAATCCCATTTGCAGAGGTATCAAAACAATAAAATACTTAGGAATAAATTTAACCAAATAGGTGGGAGATTTCTATACTGAAAATGGTAAGACATTGATGAAAGAAATTTAAGAACACTCAAATAAATGAAGGGATATACCATGTTTATGAACTGGAAGAACTCATTGTTAAAATGACCACACTACCCAAAGCAATCTTCAGATTCGGTAGCATCCCTATCAAAACTCCAATGTAATTTTTTACATAAAAAAATCCTAAAATTCACATGGAACTACAAAAGTCTCCAAAACACTAAAGCAGTCTTGCACAAGAAGTAAAAAAGCTGAAGGCATCATACTTCCTGACATCAAATTATATTACAAACCTGTAGTTATCAAAATAGTATATTATTGGCATAACTAGACATATAGACTGATGGAACATAACAGAGAGTCCAGAAATAAACCCATGTGTGTATGGCTAACTAATCTTTAACAAAGGTATCAAGAATACAAAGTGGGGAAAGGATAATCTCTTCAGTAAATTGTATTGGAAAAAGTGGGTATCCATTTACCAAAAGATGAAATTGGACTCATTTTTTATACCACACATAAAAATTAACTTGAAATGGAATAAATATTTAGACATAGGACCTGAAAAAAAATAAAACTCCTAGAATAGGACTTAGGGGTAAAGTTTCTTGATATTGGTGTTGGGAAAGATATTTTTGTACTTGACATCAAAAGTACAGTCAACAAAAGCTAAAATAAACAAGTGGTATTGCATCAGACTAAAAAGTTTCTATACAGCAAAGGAAATGATCAAAAATATGAAAGGCAACCTACTGAATGGGAGAGGACATTTGCAAACCACATATCTGATAAGAGGTTATATCTAAAATGTATAAGTAACTCAAAAAACTGAATAGCAAAAACAAACAAAATCCTGCAACAACAATCCTCAAATCCAAATAAACTAATTTAAAAATGGGCAAGGGACCAGAAGTGACATTTCTCCAAAAAAGACCTACTAATTGCCAATATATGTATGACAGTGTACTCATCATTAATCATCAGGGGAACTTAAATTGAAGCCACAATGAGATATCACCTCACACTTTTTGGAGGACTATAAAAGAAAAAAAGGGTAAAAATTTTTGGAGAGGATATGGAGAAAAGGAAACTATGGTACACTGTTGGTGGGAATGTAAATTGGTCTGGTTTAGCCATTATGAAAAAAGTATTGAGTTTCCTCAAAAAATTAAAAATAGAGCTATGAGATAAAAAAAAAAATAAAAACCCTGTGTGGAATAGATGTATATTACCTTTTTTATTACGTTATGGGAAGAACAAATATATTAAAGTTTGGAGATCTTTATAATCTGACAAATTATTATTTTTTGGTCAGATTTCTTAATATAAAATTATAAAATAAAAACAAATTTGATCTCAAGGGGTAGTTGTAGGAATTAAATGAGTAATCTGTTTAAACATCTAGTAGAATGCTAGGAGAGAAAATATGGTGAGTGCCCTTCCATAGGTTTTTTGGCTTCTTTTAATAGCACTAGTGTTTTCATCTGGGAAACTACTGGGAAATTCCCCTATTGTTTATAATCTTAGTTGGATCATTATTCAGAGTTCCAATTCCTGGCCAAACTAAGCCAAGGACTTGCTTATGTCATAAATTTGAATCAAGAGCCAAGCAATGTGAAGATGGAGCTTATTAGTTTTAAAGGTGGTATTGTGAAGACTACTTTGCTTTCATAGTTGTTACTTAGATTCTTATCCTTGACATTTTGGAGTCCTGTTTCATCAGAATTTTCTTTTGGGCTTCCCTTATTCTTCCAGTAAATTCTGTTCTTGTTCATGCTAGTTAAAGAGGGTATCCATTTGTCTTGCACTTAAATATTTCTAATGGATATAATTGAAATTAACCATAATTTTCAACAAATATTTGAAGCAAATAACCTAATAAATATTTGTTGAATATTTATGCATTTAGCACCTTATGGTTTGCTGGAGATACATAAATAGATCCTACACTCAGGGGGCACCTGGGTGGCTCAGTGGGTTAAAGCCTCTGCCTTCGGCTCAGGTCATGATCCCAGGGTCCTGGGATCGAGCCCCACATCGGGCTCTCTGCTCGGCGGAGGGTCTGCTTCCTCCTCTCTCTGCCTGCTTCTCTGTGATCTCTGTCTGTCAAATAAATAAATAAAAATATTTTAAAAAAAAATAGATCCTACACTCAGAATTTTTATAGTCTAGTTTTCCTATGTCCCTTTTATGTCTCTTTTTCTGCCTTCATTTCATGCTCTCATTTTAAATATATTCTTTCTGGAATTGTTTAATTATCTGAAAATCAGATTTCATGGAGAATGGTTACCTGGATTTTCCTCCTCTTTTAGAGTCCACACACTGCTACCTATGTTTTCATGCCTATGACTCCCACTTTTCTCTACCTTATTCTCTACAGAGGTAGAACCTTGACATTCTAGTATTAGTAAGCCAAAATTATAAATTTAAGCATTGAATTATTAAATTTAAGATGGCAGAATAGAATAGGGACTAGAATTTTCACAGCATCAGTGAGCTTTTATAATATACATTATAAATAAAATCAGAAACGTGAAATATTTCTTTCTGGGAACTCTATCTCTTTTTTTCTCTTATCTCTTACCTGTTTGGAATTGTGGATCTAGTAGGAGTACCCACTAAAGGACCTCCTTGTTTCTGCTATGAGGTTCAGAAGAAAGGAAGCAAAGATTTTCTGTCTCAGAGATGGCCTCTTCTCCCAAGGAGTCAGTTACTTCTTATTCTCTTTGACTTCTTTAGGTTGCTCCACTAATATACTAGTATTCTAATTCCTGTGGTATCTTACAGTATTCACAGTGATAAGATGGAAAATACTAAGCCCAGGGTATCAGTATATATGTTGTTTGGCTTGACTCTTAATTCAGGCCTAAAGCTAATATAGCAAAGTGCTGCCCATGGGCACCAAGGCTCCATGTGGCCAGTCCACTTCATTAATGTAGGAGGCTTCAGAGAAATATGTCACTAAGGATCATATCTGCTGAACAAATTAGTTGGTAGTGACTTCTGTGTAAATATGTTTTATTAGAGGAGTGTGATTTATGGGTTTCTAATTCCTAATTTTTAAAAACAATGCAGTTTGGACAGACTTTTTTTTTTTTAAAGATTTTACTTATTTGAGGAAGAGAGAGCGAGCAGGCACAGAGTGAAGGGCAGAGAGAGAAGCAGTCTCCGTGCTGAGTGGGAAGCCCAACTTGGGGCTTGATCCCGGGGATGCGGTATCATGACCTGAGCCAAAGGCAGACCTAAACAGACTGAGCCACTCAGGTACCCCTGGACTGATTTATTTAACATCTTGAGAATATAGTTATCAGATATTCAGCTCTCAGATTAAATTGGGAAAATTATTCATTTTTTACCTAGTTTCCATAATGGGATTTTTTCCCCCACTGATAAATGATCAGATCAAAAGATTTCGGGGTAAAAAAATGAAGAGCTATTTTTGAAATTTATATGACATGGAAAATTAAGTTCATGTATCTGATGCTAAGCAAGTGAAAAGTAAAAATAATATTTACTATATTTAAAATTTAATTGCATGCATAAGATATGTTTTATAAGCTTTGTACCTGGAGCACCTGGGTGGCTCAGAGGGTTAAATGCCTGCCTTTGGCTCAGGTCATAATCTCCGGGTCCTGAGATGGAGCCCCACTTCAGCTTCTGGCTCAGTGGGGAGTCTGCTTCTCACTCTCCCTCTGCTTCCCTCTCTCTGTCTCAAATGAAAAAACAAATTTAAAAAATCTGTAAGCTTTGTATCTGTGAACCTCAAGATGCCTTTTGAAGAAGTAGGAAAAATTACTGGATAAAAGGGAGAAAGAAATATTTCCCTTGTCCTTAGTATGCAATCTTCATAAGCCTCAGAATATTTCTTATTATTTGCTTTCTCAATGTATCCGCATGTTTATCTTTATAGAATAAGACCATATTTTTCTTTATTTTTGAAATGATGCCATTCCAAGGAAGTGAAATATTTATTTAACTTATTCTTGACAACACTTTAATATTCTTCCTGTGAAGTAATTTCTGGGGAGTTAAAAATAGCTTTTAAAAAATCACTTCTACTTTCAGCCCAGACTGTGAGATGCATTCAAAATACAATTTCAAAAAGAGCAGGAGGTATAATGGAAGTGCTTTATTATTTCTTCTATGGCCAGTGAAATTTGAAATTTCAGTTTCTACTTTCTGATTTATCTGTCATTTGACATGCTTTATAAAAAGAAATTGTCTTTTGTTTTCTGCCTGTAAATCTTCTATATTTAGAAAATACAGTGTTAGAGAAAGACTGATTCTATTGTCTGAGGGTATCTAACAATTTTATTAGTAAATTTATAAAGCCATATATATTTTATTAAATGTTTATTGAAAAACATTTTGTCAGAGAAATTTGTTTAATGATCAAAGGATTTGAGCAGAGAAGAGTCTGTTTTTCATATACTGTGTGAATATTATTTATGATTCATTGCTGAATAGACAATAGAAAAACAAGGTTTCTGCCCATTGAAATAAAAGGTAATACTAGTTTTTAGGGCCTTTAGCTTTTTTCAAACAACCAGTAGAAATAGAACAGAAATTGTTCTACATCATTCTTTCACATCAAGGATAAATACAAGGATAATACAGAATGATTTATACAGATGTCTTTTTGAGGATTCATTAGTGTTACATTTGACCAAAAAAAAAAAAAACCAGCAAAATATTGACAGAGTTATTGAATGGCATGTGGAAGTCTCAAGTTCATGTCTCCTCCTACTTCTTTTTAGATTCTTTAATACATAATACATTTTTCCTTCAGATTTTCCATTTTATCATCATCATCATCATCATCATTCTCTTCAGAACCAGTTATGTTTAATGTCTTAGGACACCTAGGAAAAATGCAAAATAATGATTATTAATTAATGTAATTAACTAAATTAAAATTTACTAAATTTAAATGTAAACTTATTTTTTACATGTAGAATATAAATTTTAAATAGAAATTTTATGACAGGAACATAAAGGTAGAAAAATGCTTTTATTTCAATACATAAAGTCATAATTTTAAAAAAGGGAATTATTTTTGTTTTAACAGCTTTCCTGACCAAGTCACCTTTCTTCATCAGGCCATCTCCTTCACTTACCTAAAACTAGTTACTCCCTTTCTTACAATACTGAATTATAGCTCCTTTATGAGGGAGTAGATTTTTTCTTTTCATGCTCCATGTTCTGTTGGCCAGCAGGTGCATTCTAATTTGTATTCATGCAGAATCCTATTCTTTCTCCATTAAGATTATCTATTTTTTTCATACTGACTACCAAGTCCCATGTATGTATGCATGTATGTATGTATGTATGTATGTATGTATTTTTTCCTAGTTCAGTGTTTTTGTTATCCTATGCAAAACTTGGAATACTTTTTATTTTACTTTATTTATTTACTTACTTATTTAAAGATTTTATTTATTTATTTATTTGACACAGAGAGAGATCACATGTAGGCAGAGAGGAAGACAGAGAGAGGGGGAAGCAGACAGAGAGGCAGGCAGAGAGAGAGGGCTAAGCAGGCTCCTACCTGAGCAGAGAGCCC
>RCUC01119273.1:0-85584 GCA_003697995.1 Taxidea taxus jeffersonii
TTTTTTTTTTTTAAGACTTTATCATTTCTTTTAGAGCAGTTTTAGAAATTGAGAGGAAGATACAGAGATATCTCCTATACTCCCTGCCCCACATATGCATAGCTTCCCCTATTATTCATATCTCTCACCAGCATGGTACCCTTGTTATAATTGATGAACCCATTTTGATACATCGTAACTACCCAAAGTCTGTAGACCCTTAGGGCTCACTGTTGGTGTACAATCTGTGGCTGTGAACAAAGTACTATGACATCTATCTACCATTAGAGTATCATGCAGAGTATATTTATTGCCATAAAAATACTTCTCCTGTGTTCCGTTCATGTTTTTCCACTCAGCCTCTAGCAACCTGTGATCTTTTTACTGTCTCCGTAGTTTTGCCTCTTCCAGAATGTTATATAGTTGGAGTAACACAGTATCAGAGTGTTCAGATTGGCTTCTTTCACTCAGTAATATGCATTCAGTTTCCTCATATCTTTTCATGGCTTTAGAGTTCATTTCTTACTATCACTGAATAATATTTCATTGTCTGGATATGCCAGTTTATCCATTCACCTACCAAAGTCGGTCCTGGTTACTTCCAAGGTTGGACAATTATAGATAAAGCTGTTATAAACATCCATGTGCAGGATTTTGTGTGGACCTTTATTTTCAACTCTTTTGGGTAAATACCAAGAAGTGCTGTTGCTGGTTCAAACGGTAAGAGTATGTTTAGCTTTCTAAGAAACTGCCAGCCCATCTTCTAGAGTGGCTGTACCATTTGCTTTCCTGCCAGCAGCAAATGATAGTTCCTGTTACTCCACATTTACCAGCATTTGGTGTTGTCAATATTTTGGATTTTGGTTATTCTAACAGATATGTAGTGGTATCTTATTGCGATTTATTATGTCTTATTATTGTTTTGACTTACATTTCCCTGATGACCTATGATGTGGAGCATATTTTAATATACTTATTTTCCATCTGTATATCTTCTCTGGTGAGGTGTCTGTTAAGATCTTTGGCTTATTTTTAAGTCAGATTGATTTTTTAATTTGAATTTTGAGAGAGAGAGAGAGAGTGTGTGTGTGTGTGTGTGTGTGTGTATTTTGGATAACCATCCTTTATCAGATTTTTTTTTTTACAAATATTTTCTTCGAGTCTGTGGCTTGCCTTCTCATTGTCTTGATCCCATTGGTTTTTACAACAACTGAGCTGATCGCTCAGATCAGCAAGATAAGTTTCTGAAAGGAAGCTAGGTGGGTGGAGGGATCAATGAAAAGTAAAGAAGTGGGAGCCATGAGCAATAAGCTCATTTTTTAAAGAAAATTTCAAAGAAATTTTGTACTGAAGGAGCAGAGAAAGAAAGTTAGGTTTGTAACTAGAGAGTTAGGTGGTAGGGTTGAGGTAAATTTGTGGTTGGGAGAGGTTTGACAGTGTTTCTGGACTCCGAGAAGGGAACCAGTGAAACTGGGGAGAATTTGCAGCAGAGATGAGACGTGACCCATACAGAAAGATTCCAGCAAAGACAGGAAGGAAGGATTACTAGGACTCTGTCGGAGAGTTTAACTCAGGGTAAGAGGAGGGACATTTTTTCCCTCTGAGATTGTAGGAGATAAGGTAAAAGGGGCATCATACAAACCTACTAGTCTAGTTTTGTTTTTTCTAAAGAAGAATCAGGGCCATTAGCTGATGGTGAAAGAGGCAAGCTTTGTGTACAGGTATAAAGAAGATTTGGAATAAACTTTGTCAGAGGGCAAAGAAGCTAACTGAGGATAAGTAAAAGAATAAATCCAGAGAGGATGAGAACCATACTTTTTTATGGTGTGGGTGTGGGTTCAACAGTTACACAAGTTTTACCAGCCTGAAATTCCTGAGAAGACTGGGAAAATGATCTGATTGATTTAAGGCTGGGATTTATTATGATGGGTGTGGCAGAGCAGAGCTGAAGTTTCAATACCCATGAAGAGCATTGATAATCCTGAGAGAACTAGAAGAACTGTAAGTTTAAGGAAGTAAAAGGACTTCCTTAAGAGCTGGGTAGTGTTTAAGAGATGGAAAGATTGGTGTAAGTTCACTTAACTTGAGCAATCCCTGGAGTTACAAAGTGAAGGAAATCATGTGATGAAATTAAGGAACAAGATGAACAGGACTTAGGTGAAAGAATTGGACTCAATATTATTTTTTAAAAGATTTTATTTATCTATTATTTGAGAGAGAGAATGAGAGAGAGCATGAGAGGAGAGATGTCAGCTGGAGAAGCAGGCTCCCTGTCAAGCAGGAAGCCTGATGTGGAACTCCATCCCAGGACTCCAGGATCATAACCTGAGCTGAAGGCAGTTGCTTAACCCCCTGAGCCACCCAGGTGCCCTGGACCCAATATTATTAAGGATATGGTGTATCTTTACTGTAGATATCATGAAATTATTCACTGAATATAGTGAAACTTTCTGGGTATAGAACCGTGCAGGGAAATGTAATTATTCAGTGTGGCTATCACTGAATACCTCTTCCGCCAACCACCGGTGTGTTCTTCTAATTATGAGTGAATTTTGCCTTCATCTGGAGGCATTATTACTGGCATCTGGAGGTCATCTCAGTGTCTGGTATTGGCTTCTGTATTGCCTTAGAATGTTTTTATTTGACCATGATTAATGTTATCCTTCTGCTCAAAATGTAGTTGAGACATTTTAATTTTTGCTGTGTTTTTCTCTAATGTCTGAAGTTCGGTAGAAACACATCCCTGAAATTAATACAGAAGAGGAAAGTTTATGGAGTTTCTAAAAGTTTTTATTTACTCATAATTCTGTTTTAGTGATGTGATTAGTACAGGTCAAAAGTCATGACAATAAAACTGTATAGCAAAAGTCTTTATCTTTAAGCCTTACCCAAAATGAAGCAAACCCACATAATTGAACTGTGTCATACGTTGTTACTAGGCTAGGCTCAATCTATTTTGTTGTATCAGGAACAAATCTCATCCTAGGGTGATGCAAGTATTAGAAGAGAGGATATGCTGGCATTTAAAAGCGTCTTAAAGATATGATAATATCCAACAGGAGTGGGAAAGTAGTAACATTATGCATGCAGAATAGACTTGTGACAGTGTCTCAGCTGTGGGGAATAGATGAGCCATAGGCTCTGGGGGCATCGAGTTACCCTTTGAGTCATTAATATCTTACTGAGTATCTATAAAGTGCTAAACATGTGTTAGGTACTTCAGATAAACAGTGAGTTTGGAAGTTTACAGTCTATTGAGAGAGACACACATTAACATATAATTCTAAGTGTGATCCGTACTATAATAGAGGTAAAGTATTATAATAGGATACTTCTGGTATAAATGTGGCTACACAGACTTAGCGTTTTCCCATTCTTTTTCCGGTGGTCTTCTAAGGGCAATAAGGAAAACAACAAAAATGTAAACTCAAATTTCAGTCATACTAGAAGACATATACTAAAATATTGCTCAAGACTACTCAAAGCTGTCAAGATAATGCAGGAACTCCACAGGAGGCAGGGGAGAGAAATGGAAGAAATATCCCAGCAGTAGCACATCTAAAGGATTAATATAAATAAACTTAGTGAAGAAGTGTATCTGGAGAGGAAAAGTGATAGCCACTGTCTGCTCTAGCCAGGAGGGAACAGGAGACCTACTAGACCTACTCTGGTTCACAGAAGTGGTTGTGGAATGCACATGAAAGTACTCAAAAAGTCATAGTTGCAGGGCTGTGTGTGTGTGTGTGTGTGTGTGCGTGTGTGTGTGTGTTTAAAGAGAGGTGAGAAGAAAAGTTTGGCTTGTGGAGTGAAAAAAAGAAAACTTGCCCAAAATCCTATCCTCCCTACTGATAGAAAACTCTGACAAAGAGCTAGTCCTGGAAAACCTGACTGTTATATGTTTAAGAAATGAACTAGCATAGCAGCTAGAAAAAATACCCTACAAAAAGAAAAAAAGAAGATTCCAGTAAAATATGAACAAGGCATCATATAAATACATAATATAAAAATAAGATTCCATAATAAATTTTTTTAAAAGATTTTTTTTATTTATTTGACAGACAGAGATCACAAGTAGGCAGAGAGACAGGCAGAGAGAGAGGGGAGAAGCAGGCTTCCCGCTGAGCAGAGAGCCCAACTTGGGGCTCGATCCCAGGACCCTGGGATCCATGACCTGAGCCAAAGGCAGAGGCTTTAACCCACTGAGCCACCCAGGTGCCCCTAAAAAATTTTTTTAAAGATTTTATTAATTTATTTGACAGAAAGAGATGTCACAAGTAGGCAGAGAGGCAGGCAGAGAGGGGGAAGCAGGCTCCCCGCTGAGCAGAGAGCCTGATGCGGGGCTCCATCCCAGGACCCTGAGATCATGACCTGAGCTGAAGGCAGAGGCTTAACTCACTGAGCCACCCAGGCACCCAAGATTCCGTAATAAAAGAGAGAAAAAAATCCAGTAAGATATAAATGACATGACAAGAAGCAACCAAATCCATACTTAATGAAAACTCATTAAATCAGGAGCAGAAGAACACTGTCTCAATGTAATAAAGGGCGATCTGCAAAAAACTGACAACTTGGATTGTACTTCTAGTGAGAGAATAAATTTTCTTCTCCAAAGATCAGGAATTAAGCAAGGTTTGCTCTCACCACTCCAGTTCACATTGTACAGGAAGTTCTAGGTGGTGCAAGAAAGAAAGAAAAATAAAACATATTCAGATTGCAAATGAAGAGGTAAACTTTTTAGTTGTGACAGTTCATGTAGGAAATCAGATGGAATCTATAAAAAAAAGTGACTAAAACTTGTGAAATGAGCTTAGCAAGGTTGCCTGGATACAAAGTTAGTATGTAAGAATCAACTGTTTTTACATATTTGCAGCAAACAATTAAAAACTAAAATTAAAAAAATAATACTATTTACAATAGCATTAAAATTTGAAATACTATAGGAAATATAGTCAATAAAAAATAAACATGTTAAATACTTAGGGACAAATTTAACAAAAAATATGCAAGACCTGAAAACTGGAAATTATAAAATATTACTGGAAAAATTATATGAAACAAATAAATGGAGAGATAACCTATGTTCATGGGCTTGAAGATTTGATATTATTAAAGTGTCTTTCTCCCCAACTGGTCTATATACTTAATGCAACCTCAATCAAAATTCAAGAAAGATTTTTTTGGTAGAAATTGCCAGCATTTCTAAAATTCATGTAGAGTGCCAACAGTAGTCAAAATAACAGTTTTTTGAAATAGAACAGTTGGTGGACCGATACTACCTAATGTCAAGACTTATTATAAACCTACAGTAATCAAGATAGTGTGATAGTGGTATAAAAAGAGACATAGAGAGCAGTGGAATAGAGAGTCCAGAAATAGACTCACACATGTATATTCTGTTGTTTTTCAGTAAAGGGACCAATACATTTCAATGGGAGGAAGAATGACCTTTCAACAAATGTTACCAAAACGCTTGGATAGCCATATGTTCCCCAATATAATGAACCTTGACTCTTACTTCAGTACCAAAATTATCTTGAAATGGACTATAAGCTTCAGTGTAAAAACTAAAACTATTAACCTTCTGGAATAAAATATAGGAAGACATTTTAGTGACCTAGGGTTTGGCAAAGATTTCTTAAGTATGACATAAAAAACACCAGTTCTAAAAGAAGTTTTGATAAATTGGATTTCTTTAAAATTAAAAAAAAAACTTTTGCTTTTCAAAGTACACAGTTAAGAAATTGAGAAGGCAAGTCACTGACTGAGAGAAAATATTTATGAAACGGTATCTGACACTAGACTTGTATCTAGAATATGTAAAGAACTTTTAAAACTCAGTAAGAAGACAAACAACGTCATTACAATAGGCAATTATTTGAACAGACACTTCACCAAGCAAATACACATATGAACATAAGCGTATGTCTACACAAAAACTTGTATGCTCGTACTAGTTTTGCTTATAATAGTCAAAGACTGAAAACCACCTAAATGATGATTAAGAAGTGAAAGGACAAATTATGGTCTGTCCAATTAGTGGATTACTACTCATCAAGAGAAAGGAATGAACTGTTGATTGACATAGCAACATGGTTTAATTTCAGAATAATTCTTCTAGTGAAAGAAACCAGAAAAAACTTTCATACTATATGATTCCACTGCTATAGAAGATAAATGTGAAAAAGCAAATAAAATGAATAGAAGTTGGGAAGGACCTCTTATAATTACAAAGAAAATGATAATGGAAGTAGGAAAAGGAGATTCAGTATTTGCATAGCTGGAGTACTGAAAGAAAAAGTAAGGGAAGAACACATTTTTAAAGATATAAATCAGGAAAAGTTTAATTAAACACAAAAAATCTTGAAGCAGCATATTTGAAATAGTACACTACGTGGTTAGGGTAAACTATCCCAAGAATAGATGACCATAGGACATATACTAGAAAAGTTACTCAACTGTACAGAAAAAGATAAAATGTTTTGATAAGTAGGCATAAAGATCAAATCAGAGAGACAAAAAAAAAAATCAGGTTGGCTTCAAATTTTCTACAGAAAACTTCACTCGGGTGATAGTAAGTAAGAACTACAAGACCTTCAAGGAAAGGAGGTATAAACCAAGAATTTTATATTCATCATACCATCCTTTAGATAAAAAGCCTACAAACAAATAGTTTTGAAAACAGGAAAACAAACAAACAAACTCAGGAATCCCTTTTAGAGGAAAACAAGAGCAAACTTCAGCCAGCCAAGAGATACCTGAAGATTTTACAGCAAAAAAAACTGGAAATACCTATTGACTGTATTTAACTATAGGCTATAGACCATAACTATAGTTAAACTATAGGCTAAGCTATATGGAACATTAGGTACCAAACTGAATGTAAATTCCCTGGCAACGTAGAAATAATTCAACCAACAAAAAAAGTCAAGGATGGAAGAAGGAATTTGAAGCAATTTGTATTTGTATTTACTGTTTGCTTCATCTATAAAAAGATGAAGAGATATTGAAGCAATTTAAGCATACTTTTTGGTACTGATATAAATACAAAGAAAGAGAATACCAGTAAACAGTGGAAGAAAAGAAAGTAGAGAAAATAAATTTCGTCATCATCCAGGGTGGGAAACTTATAGATACTGTCTAAAGATGGAAAGAACCAAGAATAAGAGTTTTATAAAATTATCATTGTAATGGTATCTCCCTGGGGGGAAAGAAAAATCCTCCATAGTATCAGAAGTAGTATCCACACAAAACAAAAGAAAATGGAATGTATCATTAAAAACTTAAGATAAATTTTTAATAAAAACAAGATAATATGACAAGATAATAAAGTACCAACCACATATATGGTATCAATAAATGCAAATGGCCTAAACTTTACCTTAATAAAGAACAAGGAACTTGAGGTTGCATTACAAGGCAAAGCTTGATCCTGTGTTATATAGATGCCCATCTAAAATGGCAATTCATAAGGATTGAACATGTGATCTCAAACAGATGTACAAAAATCAAATAGGGACCCAGCCTAATATTAATTTGGAATTCAAGAGAAAAAAACATTAAATGACCATGAAGGGCATTAAATTAGACTAAAGTCTTCAGTGTATAATAAAGATGTATCCATTATGAATCTCTCATATCAGCTAATGTCGTGATGAGTTCCATAAAGCAAAAAGCTACAAATGATACATGTAAAAAGAGTCAATCATGCTGATAATAGGAAATTTTAATTGGCCCTCAACCTAGGAATGTCTAAACAATCAATAATATATAATAGTCATATATACATAATTGATATATACTCTCTACTCTCAAGATAAAGAATGTACTTTTTATCACCGCTCTTGAAATAGTCACAAGGATGACTATATGCTGAGCCACCAAAAAGCCTGGTGGAGATAGTGGATAGGGTCTATCGGGTCTATCAAAACTACAAATGCATATAACTTTTGATCCATAAATTGCACTTTTAGAAATGGATCATATATATGTAAACAAATATAAAATTATCTATTTACAAAATTACCTATTTTATATGTCATTATAAAATACTTTGTGGAATGAAACGTTGAGAAGACCTTAATGTTTATCAGCAGGTCTGGTTGAATAAGTTTTTGTACAACAGTACATTATTAGAATATGACACATCTGTAAAAGGAAATGAAGTTTTTTAAGTACTAATAAAGATCTCTAGGATGTATCCTTTGTGCAAAAGCAAAATATAGACTGTGTGCATAGTATACTCATGTATACTCAAAAAAAGGTAGGGAAAGCTTATTTATATATGCTTCTGTATGAGGTATAAACAGATCTCTGGAAAGATAAACAGAAAAACAACAGCAGTGGAATGTGAACTGGACAAATGAAGAATGGAGTAGTATGGCGAGTTTTCAAAATATACTTTTAAAAATGTGTGTTGTTCCATGTGAGTATATTATCTTCATAAACATCTAACAAGAAACAATGTTATGGGGTTATAGGAGATAAAGCATTAATTCTTCTCTGGGGGGCTGGGGGAAAGGGAGCAGAAGCAAGTAACGCAAGATTATAGAAAATAGTTCAATCACAAGATGGTAAAAACCTTAAAACAATATGCTAATTTGAGGCTAGGGAAAATTCCGAATTTAAAAGACATTTAAGTGAAGCAATCTACAAGACTTCATCACTGATAAGGTGGAGGGTTGAGGGTGATGACAGACCACAGATAACCTAGCTTTGGTGTCTGGAGGTTTGGTGATGTCACTAGTCACAAGGGGGAATGCCTTAGGAAGTACTGGTTGAAGGCAGGTGCAGGTATAGAAGCAAAATAATTCTGTTTTGGAAGAGTTGCCTTGAAAGATACATGAAGTTTATAGGATGTTCCAAGAGGCATTTGGGTCTCAGAACAGAAGAAAAGGCACTATTTTAAAATCTGTGCAGACCATCTATTTCAGAAAAATTTTCATCAGAGAGCAGAACCAACCCTTCATCAGTCAGGACTCCCAATTTTCGGAGTCAGGTACTTAACTAGCGGAAAGGAAATGTTGTGTCCCAGAGAATCTGTCCACTGAGCTGGTTCCCACATGGGTGTTGGCGGTTCAGTAAACATGAATGGTTGTACTACCACAAAGGAGGTCCAAGCAGACCCCGAACCAGGCTCACATCCCAGGGGGAATGAACCTGAGCCTGGGGTTAGGGCCTGTATTATTCTTTATCTTCTCTCAGTGTATTTCATGAACGTCTCATCATTTTAACGTGGCCATCATCACATCACAATATTAGCTTAAAAGGCACTTCTTTTAAAGGCAGAACAAATGCTTCCTCTCTCTGTCCAGCTGCGCCTGTGAACACAAGCAGCATCCCGGTATCAGGGACGCCAGTGCCCTCAAATGTGCCTTGATGATCCAGCCCCGAGCTCTGAACCAGAGCTATTGCTGAAGGTCAGGATTCATTCCAGATGCTGGCACCTGCAAGTGGGGAACAGAGGGCCTCCAGGGAAAGCAGACAGGGGCTGTGGAGGCCTGTTGGATATAGTGGTACCTGAAATTGCTCAGGAGACATCTGACCATTGCATTCCCATCTTACCTGGTCCCCAGTCATCACAACAGTGTTGTTGCAATAGATCTAAACTACAATGGACCCCTTAAACAGTTATCAGTGAGGGTGTGCAATCTTGAAACTCCATTAAGAAATGAAGACTATGGGGGCACCTGGGTGGCTCAGTGGGTTAAAGCCTCTGCCTTCGGCTCAGGTCATGGTCTCAGGGTCCTGGGATCAAGCCCCGCATCGGGCTGTCTGCTCAGCGAGGAACCTGCTTCCTCCTCTCTCTCTCTCTCTCTCTGCCTGCCTCTCTGACTACTTGTAATCTCTATCAAATAAATAAATAAAATATTAAAAAAAAGAAATGAAGACTATTGGATTATTGTAATATTCCAATTGGAAGGTTTTTTTTTACTTACATTCATCTAACCATTTTTCCCCCATAAAAGCCTCAGTTTATACCAAGTAGGATCACCGAATTTACTGCTACCTGCCGAACTTCAACATCTAAGGTGAGTAATTAAAGTAGGATTTAACCATTTGTGTCATGTTTCCCATACGAAGGGTAAGACTTTATCAAGGGCCAAATGTCACCATGGTTAATGAGGCTCAGAGAGTGAAGCACTAACACATAATTTTAACTACCATTATTTTTTTGTCTTACTAGAGTGATACATGTTTACAAGGAAGAACTTAGAAAATAAAGTAAATAAGAGATAAATAAAATTTAAGTCACCCATAGTCTTACTCTCTGGAGGTGATGACCATTTTAAATATTTTAATGTATTTTCCATATTTTCTATCGTTGTTTGCATATATGCATATATGTAATCATATATATAGAAAGATACACTGATTTTCAGTCTGTGGATATATATTTGCCTAGAATATATTGTATATGCAATTCCTACATTGTTTCTTGTGGTTCCTTTGTGTTCTATTATATTCCTCAAATGTCTGTTACAATCTAAAATCGAAGTTTTAGAATATTTTTTTACCTTTGGGGTTTTCAGTTATACCAATCACACACGAGCATGTGCAAACACATATGGAAAACTACAATTTTAGCTATTTCTTAACATGCAGATGATAAGATTGATAAACTCCAGCCAACCTTTAGCTAGATTACTGACTTTTTGCTCCAGAGAACCAAAGGCAAGTAAACCTCTGTTGGGAGAAAGTCAGGAAGCATACTATGTTCTCAGTCTATAGTCTTCTGCATCCTCAGAATCAGAAGTTTTTTTTTTTTTTTAAAGATTTATTTATGTGGCAAAGAGAGAGACAGCAAGAGAGGGAACACATGCAGGGGGAGTGGGACAGTGAGAACAGGCTTCCCACGGAGCAAGGAGCCTGATGCAGGGCTCAGTCCCAGGACCCTGGGATCATGACCTGAGCCGAAGGCAGATGCTTGATGACTGAGCCACCCAGGCATCCCAGAATTAGAAGATTTCTTGGCTCAGGCCTCCTCTGCGAATCAAATTCTGAATGAGACCTTACGGTGGTATATATTTCCTAAAGCCTATTTTCTACACTTCTGCTTTTTAAAGTTTTTAAAGTGTTTATTAGTAATAAGTATCGCCTAATGTCATAAGGTTTTGAGGGAAATGATAATTAATTATAAATAAGCTGGCTCCCCCAAAATGAAAACATGTTCTTTGTTATTCCAGGAAAATACAATAACTCAGAAAGTCAGGCCTAGGGACAGTGACTTGAAGCAGGGTTCCTTTGCCTCCTTTGAGCTTCGTGTCAGCCACAGAGGCTGGAAGAGAAACGCAGAAGGGACAGACTCTGATGTGGAATGTATTGCAGATGCTAAAATTATGAAGAAGTCTCCACAGAAGAAAGGAAAGCCTCAGCAGCCCAGACGTCCAGCCACCCTGCCAGAAAACGTCAGCCCAGCCCAGAGGTCCCAGGTGTTTTTCTTTTCTTATACACAAAATGTATAGTCAGTCATTCACTTATTCTGGAAATAGCACCGGGCAAAGGTTCTGCTTCATTTTCACGTTTTTAAAGCACTCTAATTATAGCACGCGTATTGTCAGTGGAGTTTCCAGGACGAGGTCCCAATTTCTATTTTTTTCTTCTCTATTCTCTTTTGGAAGAAACGTCAGAAGGCTAATACCAGCACATCAGTGCACTGTGTGATGTTCAACCAACTAACAGGGCCCTGAGAATGTCTGCATGGGAAAAGGATTGAAGATCTGTATTTAAAAGAAACATATTCATGTAGGATGAACCTATAATCTGGAGGATTCTGCATTCAATGCTTTATAGCAAAAATTCTTAGCCAGATTTTATAATAGGTACTTACCCCAGTAGTTGAGGTTCTGGAAAAATGGGATATAATCTTAATAATACACTTAAGTGGTGGGACTGATTTTAACAAATGCACCACCCCACAATTTCCAAATGAGTTATTTTTTTTAAAGAATTGCTGCACTTTCATTCTTACAGTATTATTCTTATTTAATCCCTTTTTGAGAACTTGCTCTCAGATTAAGTGTATATTAGTAAGAATATTCAGTGGTCATTTAACCTATGCCAGATTCAGTGACAGACGATATCAATATTGTCTGTTAGACAATATCTCACCACCATTTAAAATCTTTTATAAGCCAAAGTGCATTGCCTACCTTATCTGCCTTGCTCATCAAGTTTGATTTCTAATGCCTTTTTACTATTTCCCCAAATTAAACTTACTCTTAAAGGGTAGAGATGGGCCATCAGAGAAAATATTCAAATAAATTGCCATAGGCTCTGAAAGCCGTAAACTAATTTGATCAGCAAATATCTACTGAACTTTGCTCTGTGTAAAGATATTGTGTTAAGCATTGTGGGAGACAAGATATTTTAGGCATGGTTCTTTCAAAAGGAATTATTCTGCACAATTGTTACACTGCAGAAATATCTCACACATTCTTTTGTAAAGTCTTTGGCAAATGGTGTATAGACTCCTCTAGAAAATCTTTAGTGACAGAAACATATTACCTCTTGAGGTAGCATTTCTAATTCCATTTTTGGGTAGCTCATTCTCTTAAAATATCTGAGGACCAGTTCCCTCTAATTTTGAAGTTTTCAAATTCAAGACTGTAGAAAAAAAAACTGCCTACAATCAACAGAATTATTGGTCATAATTACTTTGAATTATATACATACAAGCTCATATATTCGGATATTTATTTAACCTTTGCTATGTCAGAAATGCTGCATATATGTAAAATAAAAAAGTAGTTATGTCATTTTATAGTCCTATCTCCTTTAAGCCTGATTTCCACTCCATTAACTGGGCAATTTCAAGATTTGGGGTTGTTGACATATTTTATGAGTAGGTTGTATGCTTTTAAAACATAAGTGATTGAGAAGTTGAAGAGTACCTTGGTGTTAAGATAACACATTTTAGACTTTAACTATAGAGATTCACTTAGTGTGGTGTGTGTGTATAAAATCATCTATTAAGTGCCACTCGGTATGCTAGCCAGCTACAGGGGATTTAACTGTGAGCAAACCCACATACAGTCCCTACTTGCATTAAACTTACACGGAGACAGACAGTCCAATAATTAGACAAATGTAAGCTGCTACTGTGGCAGTTTTTAATGGTTTAGTAGCATGAGTACTTATAATAAGGGATTTGACCCTGCCTGGAGGGACTGAATGAGACAAAGTGATGAAAAAAATCCTGTGAAAGCAATGGCTGAATTTTTAGGACTGAATTCCAATTAAATTGGTAAAAAGAGAGGAAGAGCATTTCCAAAGGATGCACACATATGCTAAAGAAGGATGCTGGTGAATACAGAGTACCTTAAGAAGACAAGGAAGCTCTGGCAAGGCAGAGAGATGGAAAGGGACTGTGGGGTGAGAAGCTTAGGGAGTGACCAGAACTATGCAGGTCCTACAGGCTTTGACAAGGGGTTTTGCATTTATCCTAAAGCAGTGGGACACCCCTGAAAGGAGGTGGTATGATCAGATCTTCCTTTAGAGAAGATTGTTGGCTGAGTATGGAAGCCTCTGGTGAACGTGGGCGGAGCAGTCAGGGGGCTATTAACAGTGGTCTCCTAGGGGAAAACACTGGCAGCTTGGGTTGAGGTGATGGCGGGCAAACAGAGGAGGGGGTGCATTTGTTCCTTGTGTGTTTGTCTTGAGGAGGAGACACTGACCTGTGCTGGCAATGTATTAGGTACAGAAGGTGAAACAGAGGGGAATGTCAAGGACTACAGTATTTTTGGGCCCTGCACCTGGTTTGACGGTGGCTCAGTTCTTTGAAATAGAAAATCCTAGAAGGTGGCTGGGTCTGTTGGTGATAAATCAGTTTGAGACCTCAAAGAGGACATGCTGAGTGAGGAGTAAGGGTAAAGAGAGAAGAAAGACTGGTCGGAAGCCTGAGGAATTTTACCATCCAATGGCTAGCTGTAGAGAGTAAGTGTGTCCAGGTGATGGTGAAGGAATGATTGGGTTCCAACAAGCCAGGTGCTTGTTTCCTCACTAAAGCCAAGAGGGAGAAAATGTCAATTCAAGGAGAGTTAGTCAGAGAGGCTAGCTTCTGTTGAAAGGCCTAAAAAAGTCCATTTATTTAATGACTTAGAAATAATAGGGGTGATCTCAGAAGAATTTTGTTTTTGTTGGAGTGAAGGGTGTAGAAACCAGATTGGAATGGACTGATTAGCAAGTGGAATGTGAAGACGTAGAGATAGGTTGTATGTCAACTCTTGGAAATGCAAGAAAATTTCACTTCAGAAGATATTCTATACAAAAATCTAGAATTGGGGCAGATAGATCAGGAGACTTGAATTCTGTAACATTTGAAAAATGAATTTAACCAAAATTTAAACCTCAGCTGAAACAACTTTCAATTACTTGAGGAGTATTTGCCGTAAATTTCTAATATTCTGTCCAGTAAGCACACTGGGCATAACCACTACCAGAGGAGGCATGGGAAGTAATCATTAATTTTAACATTAGCCTAAGTAGATGGAATTAGGAAGACAGATATGCCCGAGTCAATCTTATAATGTGCTCCAAAACCTTGATAAGAGTAGCTCTGGAATTAGCTAATGTTTTAACTTAAATGTACCACAGTTCAGCTTTATTAACACAGGTGATTAATTAATTGTTAGTTGTTAGTTAATTGCTCTTCCTAGAGAATTGTTTTTTTGTTTTTTTTTTTACTTTATTTAAGCTTTATTTAAACATATGATGTAACCCCACCACCCTCACCCAACCCCTCTGAGAATTGTTTTTATCACCTCCTTGTGTATCTCAGAAGGTTCCACTTTCCTTATCCTCAACAGCTTTTCCTGAAAGCAGGGCTCCCAGTAAAAATAATATTCTTATTGTTTCCTACATCTGCAGCTTTTAATTCCCTTTAATGTTCTCTCAGTGTCCTTCGTTAATTCATTCCACCGAACAAACATATGCTAAGCATTTCTGCAGGGCCAGATGCTGAGGATGCAGAGGTTGACACAGTTCTTGCTCTCGAGAAGCTGAGCGTCTACTAGCAGCCATTCCAGTCAAAGGAGACCTTTTCCTGCATCATACATTTTTTATACCAGCTGTTTCCCATCTTTTCACGTATGAAGACATCTTTTTTAAAAAATGATGCAGAGATCTCACATAATAATAGGCATTGTCCATCTACTGATTAAGAACTACATAACAGAAAGCCATTATAGATATTTCGAAATGAGGGTATATCTTATGTCCCCACAGCAACATCTACCTAAATTTTAAGAACAACATGTATATCCATATGAGACATATTTATTCAGTGTATGGGCAGTAATTAATGAAGACCATTTGCAAAATATTGCCAGCCCTTTGATTCACTATCGAGGCTCGTAGTCTGCAGCACTCATTTCACACTTAATTTGCCTATGATACTCTTATTTTATTGTTGTGTATTGTTTTTTAACTTTTACAAGTGCTTATCTAAATCATATACTTCTTAAGGGCAAAGATCAGAAATTGAATTTCCAGTATATCCCACAGAAGTTTGCTTCTGTACAGAAGTGAATAGAGGCTGAATGAATGTGGTTTAATATGTACCAGTGATTGCTGCTAACCCTTGTATATTTCCTGTTAATATCTTGCCACAGGCCTCTTCCTGGGAAATTAATAGGAAGCAGAGTCAAAACCTTGTGCAGGAATCTAAGGCTTTGATTGAAGTTGAAACCAGCAATGGTGATTATCCAGATATAATCCTGGTGAGATAAATTTCATAGGCTAAATGACACCTTGAGATAGATTCGCTTTCATGAAAACTAGAGGAATTCAAGAAGCATGTCATATTAGTACCTCAAAGTAATGAAACATTTAATTGAATAACCTAATTTTTAGGTGAAGAAACAAGACTCAGAAAAGTTAGTTACATATCCAAGGCTATAGAAACTAGTGAAAATGGCACTGGAACTTATACATTTTGACAACTAATCCATGATGCTTTTCATTTGAGTTGTTAGGGTGAGAAAAATTTAATAGTATGCAAATCCATACAACTTATGTATATGTGTGTGAGTATATATATTATATATAAAATATATATATAAAACTTGAAGATCATCCTGAAATCTACATGCCCAAATTCAAAGCAGATGACCCTTTCTGTAATTTATAGCAGGGATCCCCACCAGAAAGTGTAATTATCAACTGACTTACATTCCTTAGAGAAGTCTATTCAAGAAATATAGATGTATTTCTGTTTATTCCCCTAGATTATGTATCCCTGATTCTAACTTTGTAGTCACTACCAAAGGCCTTTGTATCTGACTATCCTGTAGATCCCAGCAGGCTTGTTTTGCCTTATTGATACAGGTGTGAAAGAAAGCCTTTGATATTTAGGAAGAACTGATTCTAGGACTGGATGTGTGAGGAACACTGCCTCTGTGAAGCCATGTTAAAGACATTGTCCGTTATGCTGTTTAGTGTTCTTTGCACTGTAATTTAAAAGTTTATTTAGATATTAGAATTTAATGTCAGGAAAAAATCTATTTGGTGCTTCCTTTTGTTAGAATATGAATTGTATTGCTTACCATATGAGTTCTCTTTTTACTTTGATCGCCAAGGAGCTTATAGCTAACCTTTAAATAAGAATAACTATAGTCACCTACATGGTTGCTGTTTGTTGATATGATAATATAAGGGAAAATATTTAGAAAGGGGCCTGGCCTTGCCTGAGTAGCTCAGTCAGTTAAGTGTCAGACTCTTGATTTTGGCTCAGGTCATAATCTCAAGGTCATGAGATTAAGCCCTGCATAGTGCTCCATGCTGGGCGTGCACCCTGCTTAAGATCCTTTCTCTCTGCCCCTGCCCAGTGCACATGCGCATTCTCTTTCTCTCCCTACCCCTCAGAAAAAGAAAGGGGCCTGGTCTCATTATACCTGTCTTTAGCTGAGATATCTCAGAATGCTATTTGGAATTGTACATTAGGTTTTATTTACCAGTGAGCCAATAAATACAGTGTATCTTCTGACTTCAGCCTAATTTCTGTGCCCATCAGCAGAAAATAATTGTCAGAAAGTACATGGCAGGGGCACCTGGGTGGCTCAGTGGGTTAAAGCCTCTGCCTTCAGCTCAGGTCATGATTCCAGGGTCCTGGGATCGAGCCCCACATTGGGCTCTCTGCTCAGTGGGGAGCCTGCTTCCGTTCCTCTCTCTCTGCCTGCCTCTCTGCCTACTTATGATCTCTCTCTGTCAAATAAATAAATAAAATCTTAAAAAAAAAAAGTACGTGGCATAAAGACAATGGAGGTTTTATTTTTTATTTTTTTATTTTTCCATTTTATTTTATTTTATTTCTTTTCAGTGTTCCAAAATTCATTGTTTATGCACCACACCCAGTGATCCATGCAATATGTGCCCTTCATAATACCCACCACCAAGCTCACCCAACCTCCCACCCACCTCCCCTCCAAAACCCTCAGTTTGTTTCTCAGAGTCCACAGTCTCTCATGGTTCATCTCCCCCTCCAACTTCCCCCAACTCACTTCTCCTCTCCATCTCCCAATGTCCTCTGTGTTATTCCTTATGCTCCACAAGTAAGTGAAACCATATGATAATTGACTCTCTCTGCTTGACTTATTTCACTCAGCATAATCTCCTCCAGTCCCATCCATGTTGATATGTTGATACAAAAGTTGGGTATTCATCCTTTCTGTTGGAGGCATAATACTCCCAACAATGGAAGTTTTATTTAAAAAAATGTTTTCATGATGGAATATTTCAAACATGGTACCATCAACTCCTGAGTGCCCATTTCCCAGCTCCACAGACACCAACTCCGGCCAGACTTGTCTCATCCACATTCTCTACCTGCCCCCTTATTCCCAGGCATCAAATGGCTTCTTGCGTTAAGAGGCCATCTGAAGGGATATTGAGAAGGTCTAGGAGTCATTTATGAAAGGGAGCAGGAAAAACCTTCATATTGACAAAAAGGAACAACTAAACCCAGGAAGAAAGGAAACACCAAAGTATTTTTCAAAAGGAAAAGAGTTAAAATGTAATTGGCAACCAGAGGGAATAGGAAGTACAACTGGTATTGGAAAGAAGATGATGTCACTGTCCCCGTGAGCCGTACTAGTCACTTCCTGTTTTCCACAATCCTATCGGCATGTTTTTCATGTAGCCATCCCTCTATCACCTTCCTAAGCTTTGCATACAGCTTTTAGTGAGTACTTTTTCATAAGCTAGGTATGACATTTATATTATAATTGTTGTTTTCTTTTTATGTAATATTTCTCAAGTTTTATGTTATTCATGTGTGTGGTGGGGGTATGATTTTTGTGCCCTGTTGATCCTCATGGGACGTCTGTTCTCAAACTCAGGTGCCTGATTTATTTAGATAAATATGAATTATCCACAGGTGCACATCAATTTCTGTGTTAGGCTGTTGTTACAGTAATTCCAGTAGGAAATAATTGCTTCTGAATGTTTGTTTGTACTTTCTTAAACTCACAAATTAGAAAAAATGATTCTTCTTAACCCCTGGCTTTCTACCCAGTTCTCTTCACCCTGTAGTACTCCCTTGTGTGTGTGTATCTATGCACATGCTTTAATTCTGACCCCGTACCTGTCTCATGTATAGAAGGGAGGCACTCAGCCAACAGTGCTGCAAGAGATTATCACTTAGGGAAGAATTAGCTACTACACGGGACTCTTCTCATCCCCTTGCAGCCAGGTGATTTGATTATTTTGGTGAATTTACTGGGGCCCAGAGCCTTATTTTCAAGTGTAATAGGCTTAGAAATATATGTTCAGCACATCAAAGAAAGCCCATCATCGCACAGGGATGATTTTATATTATTCAAACTGATGAGACCATTGTATAGTATCATAATAGCGGTTGGGTCATTTGAAAGATAAATACAGTCTCTGTCCAACTGGAAGGCACGCACTGACTTACACCATGCATGCTCTCCCTTTGTGCCAATCTGCATGGGCTGGCCAATTACGGTCTGACACTGGCTGGTGAGTTACTTGCCTGAATATTTAAAAGGCTTCCAGCTCAGACAGGCTGCCATGTTGACCTCCCCTAAAAGCGTGACAGTGATGATAATACCCACATGACTGACCGTACCTCGAAAGGCATAGGCCCTGTTCCACCTGTGCTCTGATGAGTGTATCTTTCTCATAATGTATGGATAAGGAGTCCATCTGTTAAGCGCTCTTTTTTCTTTTCTGTGTCTGTTTTGAATGGATTTTTTTTCATAGTAGTGTACTTCATTTTTCTCTCTTCCAAGTTCCAGGCACACCTCACTCGGGCTGTTCTGTTGACAGTTGTGCAACTTGACCTGAAATGATGAGAGCGTTGATGGCTTTTCAGATCTCTCCCGAATCTGACCACAGCTGTTGACTGCCACAGTGTTGTCATTCATTCTCCCAGATGTCTCGTCTGCTGTGGCTTAGGGTTACAGCAGTTTGACCTGTTTTCCTAAGTTCTTCCTCTTCTCACTCTACCTCGTTCTTGACTGAATTTTCTTCATATTCTTTTCTCTCCAAGACCTATGGTCTATGGAAACTCTTTTTTAAGAAAAACTATTCTTTTGTTTTATTTCTTTTCTCATGGAGGTAATGCTTATTGTCCAGTCTTCTTTTTTTAAACTTTTTTTTTTTTAAGATTTTATATATTTATTTGTTAGAGAGAGAGAGAGAGGGAGCACAGGCAGACAGAGTGGCAGGCAGAGGCAGAGGGAGAAGCAGGCTCCCTGCCGAGCAAGGAGCCCGATGCGGGACTCGATCCCAGGACGCTGGGATCATGACCTGAGCCGAAGGCAGCTGCTTAACCAACTGAGCCACCCAGACGTCCCTGTCCAGTCATTTTTTAAGGCTTGTCTTTTTGTTCTACACCGTGTCTCACACTTAACCTGCTCCCAGATCATCCATGTGGCCCTGGGCTTCATTTTCCTTTTCTCCAGTTGCTTCTGATCCCGTAGTTTGCTGGTGTCACCTCTGGGGCATTTTTTTTCCCTTCCTGATACTAATTTATTCTTACCCATCTCGCCACCATGGTCCATTCATTTTCAAAGTCCATGCAATGAGAGAGTTCCTGGTAAGACCTTGCATGTCATTTGGCACTGTGGAAGTCTCCAACTGGGACTCAGTTAAAACTCTAGGCGTTTTCTAGAGATTAAAAAACTGTCATGAAAATAATGAGGAGTTTTTTTTAAGGCATCTTAAAACTCTTCAGAATGCCCTAGGTAGCCTCTCCGTTGGACCTTTAGAGACATTACATGTGGGGCCATCTGTCTGCACTGTAGCAAACTTCTTTCATCATTTTTCATGATCTCGTTAGCACAGGTACAGTTCCTTCCACCCCTTCAGGGTAACTGAGATGATCCAGATTTATTATCTCTGACCCTGTAAAACTGTATTCTGAAATTCTGCTGTGTGTCTGCCTGTGTATGTGTGTGTGTGAGTGGGTGAGCCTTTCCTCTTTCTTTGTGGCCATGATTAAATTCAGGTATGGTTCTTCAAACAGATCCTCTCATCTAATTCATCTTGCAACCGAGGTGTAAATTCTCTTTTCATCCCCATCTTACAGGTGAGGAAAATCAACTTGCTCAGGGTCACACTGCCAGGAAGTAGTCACTTTGGACCCTAGCTGTTCAGCTTGAGCTCCCACTTTTTTAACCACATCTCCTTGTGACTTCTCACTTTCTCTTCCATCTCTCTGCGCTGTTCCCCACATCTGTTCACCAGCCCATTCAACACAGGTTGGTTGGAATACACAGATACACTTTACTCAGGGGCAAGGATTTCAAGGGACAAAGAAATAACACATCAATTAACATTCAGCATTTGGGGTTGGACAGGTTTCCTGAATTCCACAGATAGGCCTTCTCTAGGCAAGAGTCTTGAATTCATTTTAAAAAACCAACCCAATATCCTTGCCCATGTTAAGCTACTTCCCTTTATCTCATTTCTTCCCTATCCACCCTAAATCTGAACTATCCAATAAAGCTCTTTTCTACTTAAGACCTGGCCCTTCTTTTTCCAGTCCACCCAGAGTCCCATAGACATCATCAGGACCATCATAACAGGGATGGTTCCTGAAGAGGAGAATCTTCTTCTTGTCTAGGATTACCACTTGTAGTAACATGGTTGTGGTCATAACTTGAACACCAACCCCTTCCATGAGCTGGTGTTGCCTGACCTTTGACCTACTTATCTTCTGTGCTCAAAACGCATACCCTACCTTCTCTGATTCTGAACTCTTTCTGCCTGAGGCATTCCCAAACCCATGTGTAAGTTCAAATTTGTCCCAGTTAGCCCCAGATGGGAAGGAAGTAGAAATTCTTTCAGATCACCTCCTGTAGAGGTACTAGCCTCTGTTACGGGAATCAGTGTCTGAGTGAAAGTTGCCGCAGTTCTGCTTTACTAGAGCATTGCCCTGTAGCATTGTTGTAATTAAGAGTTTGTCTAAGTTCAATTAAAAACTTGAGTGCACTGCTATGCGATGTATTGGCAGTTCAGCTTTACTCCAGGCAAAAATTTGGCATATGAGCCCCATACCACATTGGTGCCCCACAAAATCAAGCCATCTGATCAATGGGCACTGCACCGTGCTTAATAGAAGCAAGAAAAGTAAAAGCAAAAGTGGGACTAGATTGCTGAGCATCCTAGCAAAGAGGAAAGAGTCTCAAGTTATGTCACCAGATGAACTGTGGGAAGAGACTGTATAGACTAGATGTCCTAGGGGGTCTGTTCTGAAAGGTGGAAGGAAAATTAGGTTTCCAGGCTACAGCAGATGGTCAGGAAAGCAAATGATCAATTGGAAGAAAGTTTCAAAATTCAGGAACACCAGGAGGAATAACATTACCAATGCTGACAGTAAGTCAGAGAAGTTGAGTGGGAATAATTTCCTGAGACTTGAATCAGGGTATAAAAGTATTGACTTTTCATTGCACTGTGCATGCTTTTATTCATTTTGGGGGAGCACATGTTCCCAGCTGACATTATGAATATTTTCTGACTCTGATATGAAGCCACATTTACCTTCCTCCTAAATACTGGTATTTGTCATTTTTCTAAATTATATAATAATCTGTTTTTCTTTTTCTACTCTGAATATCAGTGGCAAGCCCATGTTGCTAAGACTGTGGAAGAACATCTGTTGTGGCTCCTTCAAGTTGGGTTAGACCTGCTTAGTTAATAACCAGAAACCCTACTTCCTTTTCGGTTGGCCTCCCTTGAGCCTTTTTGTCCTCTGTGGTCATTTTGGCCTTTTTGGCTTGCACCTGGTCTCAAGAACAGATTGGCAGATGGATTCATTTCATTTTTCTTGATCTTCAGATTTTTTTTTTTATTTGATGGCCAGATCATTGTTGACAGATGTATTTTAAGAGTTTGGAAGCGGAGTCTCTGTATTTGTCACGAGAGATGTGCCCTCCAGTGTCTAGCTCAGAATGTGGCACTTTCTGGGGCTAAGGAAAGACATATGAATAAAGGAAGGTGTAGATGGGACCATCTTCCTGTCTCAGAATGAAGTCCTTTGCCAGTTATACCTCCTTAGCTCTGTAGGGACATCTTTCAGAAGAGGCCGATTCCAGCTCAGGAAAGTCATCAAACAGTTCTGAATCTCTAGGGCCACTGACAGGGTGTCTGCGGTATGTCAGAAAAGCTGGGGGCCATGTGGCATAGCTGATGAGTCTCCAGTGTCTGCGTCTCTGCTCTGTGGTAGCCAAAATGAAACCACACCACAACACACAGAAATAACAGCTATAAGCACTCTGTTTTGGCATCAGTCCTACATGACAATGAAGTGAAAAGATGACTCGGTAACCCAAGAGCAGGTGCAAAAAAAAAAAAAGAAGGAAAATAAGTAACCTGCATAGCCAGTCAGTCCCTAAATGCTGCATTTGCCCTAAATACACATCAGTTTTGCAGCTCCTAACAGAAATCGTTTTTTAAGGGGAAACTGCAGTGGTATTGCAAGAACGTGATTTCAGATGATCAAAGTTGCCTTAATTTCAAAAGCAGGCCATTTTTTAGTTTTCCTGGTTGTTGATGTTACCCTTGCCTCTGCATGAACTTGTGTAATGCTGTGATTGTTGCTAACAGTGTCAGAAATTTCACAGGCAGAACCAACTCCTTACAAGAGGCAAACCAGAGCTTCCCTAAAGGTTATGGAGGAAAGAATGTCTATACTCACTCTCCACGGCATAATTCATCAGCTCACCAGCAGACTTAAAATAGACACAGAGATAGCATGTGATACAGCCCCTGACCCTAAGGATGATTTTATGAACTTGAAGAAATTATGAACCTGAATATTCAAGTGCCAGTATGTGGACTACCAGCAACCATGCACCAGTTAAGACAAATGTATAAACAATACTATATCAGAGATCCTGAGAGACATCATATATATATATATATATATATATATATATATATATATATATGTATATATATATATGTGTGTGTATGTGTGTGTGTGTGTATGATTCATATATATGATCCTTGTGTGTGTATGTGTATGATTCATATATATGATCCTTGCTCTAAGAGAGCAGGAAAATTGGAAGAGGATTTTATAAAACCATGTGTTAACATTATTTTACAGAAAGTTGACAGACTCTGAGCTCTGACGGACTGACCCAGGTTCAGAGTTAGACCTACAATCCACTTGTCAGTTGTATCAACTTGTGGTCTTCTGTTTTTTATCTATAAAATATAAATAATCTTGCCTACTCTCAAGGTTGTTCTGAGAACTAATGTGATGATTTGTGACAGAATGAAATGATGAAAATAATTATTTGTGTTATGAAAAACATTTTTAAAAACCATTTTCTGTGATTCTGAAGAGGGCAAATTCAGCCTTTATTGGTTGGGCCAGGACATGGGAATAAAGAATGAAAACTGAGAGACTGAAATTGCAGCAAAGGGAGAGCTAGAGGGATGTGTATAAGGATTTGGGGAAAGGAGGAGGGTCATCCCAGAAGCCAAAAAACATGGTGCTACAGAATTGGAGAGTCTGGAGGGGGCAGTGTGGGGAGAGAGCTCAGCAGGCATCCAGAAGTCGAAGATGGAGAAATAGAGGTGGTTCATGATGACCTGGAATAGATTTTTGCTGTATGTAACCACTTCCTCCATTTGTCAATACAATCTTCAGTACATTCTGCATATTTATTAATGCTTTGTAGAGTTGGATTTGTTTGGGGGAGATGGACCCAAAGTTTTCAATTCTGTTCTGAAGTATCCTGCAAGAATCAAAGCTGCTATAAGATCTCAGTCTTATCTGGGTTACATAGATAAGATGACTGGCTATTAATAATAACAAAGAACTGTAATTTACTATTAGTTTTTCAGAGAAAGGAAGAAATCAGTATGGGCTGGAGTAGCTTAAAAGGACATTTGGGAGAGTAGGACTTATCCTTGTCTTAAAATGTGGGAAACAAGAGGGAAGGACAGAGAGGCATACATACCACCTAGAGAGTGAAGGCAAAAGTATATATGGTGCTTATAGGGGATTTTGAGGACAGCCTTCTGGTTATAGCAGAGGGGGTTTGTTAAGAAGTACTGAAAATATGTTCATGTAACTTAGAATCACATCAAGAAGGGCTTTGAAAGCCAGATTCAGAGTTTGTACTTGAGGTAGGAACCAGTCAGGACCTGTGGGAAGGTTTTGAGAAGAAACATTTGATCATGGAGATTTTGTTTAGGAAGATGAACCAGGTTGTGGTAATGCTGTTGTCCTGGACAGAGGAGAAGCTGAAGACCCAGAAATCAAGTAGGATCTGTTGCCTGAAGATTGCAGTGTAAGGATGACAAGGAAAATGGAACCATTTGGAGGGAAGCAGAGCAGATGCTGGAGAGGAGCATGGAAGATGAGGCAGGGAGAGCAGTTTGGAGATGGCAGCCAGGAATGCCAGGCTGTTTCAGACAGGAAGAGAAGAGCTGACAAGGGATCTGATTTGGCACATGTGAGACTGAAGATCTGAAGTTCCAGCAAAACCTGCAGGTGTCCCAAAGTCAGTTGGAAGTAAACTGGAGCACAGGTGGAAAGTTAGGGCTGATGATCCTCATCAGGCCACTGTTTGGATAAAGTCAATGGTTGGACCCCTGAGATTTTAATATTTTCATTGAGGAATAAAGTGTGGATAGAAAAATAAAAATCCTGGGAGATTTGGGACACAGAAGGTTATAGAAATCAAGGGAAGAAGGAACAGCGGGAGACTTCTTCCTGCTTCCTTTTCTCAATAAATGGCACCACCATTCACAGCTACTCAGGCCACAGCCTAGGAGGCATCCTGAATTCCTCTTCTCCTTTCACACCTGGCACTCAGCCTGGCAGCCAGTCCTGCCCAATCACTCTTTGAACCCATACCCCATGTTTCCTTTTCCACAGCCTCCACCCTGGCAAATTCACCAACATGCCTTGTCAGGGCTATAACAATAGCCCTATAAATGATCTCATTGCCTCTGTTGGCATCGACCATCTAAAAATCTGATTGCATCCAAAAGATAGGTCATGCCATTCTCTTACTCAGGATCCTCTAGTGGCTTCTGCTCACACTTGGAGCAGAATCCAGCGTCCTTGCTGTGCCCTTCAAGGCCCTAGGTGACCTGGACTGACCTCTTTTGAGTTCTCATCCCCTACCACTCATCCCTTCATTCACTTCCCGGTAGCCACCCTGACCTTCTTTGGCCTCCAACACCCCAAGCTCATTTCTGCTTCTCTGACTTTTCCTTTGCTCTCTGTAATGTCTGGATTCCACTCCCCCTAGCCCCCAACAACATGCACATCTGGCCAGGACTTTCTGTGACTCTGTGAGTATACTGAGTGAGTGTCAGTTTCTGTCATAACCCTGGAGATATAGCAGGAAGATAATAGATGGTGCTCCCTGTCTTCGTGTTCCTTCCATTCAAGTGGGGGTACCAGGCCCCAAACATGACAAATAAGTAAACTGTGTTGCAGGGTAGATGGTGGCAAGTGGTCATGAGGAAAGGAAAGCAGAGGATAGGGGTAGGAAGTGTGTCAGTGTTGGGTATGGTGAAGGTGAGTGAGTACAATTCTGTAGCAAGACTTGGCATTCTTTATCAGAACAGTGCCTGACCCATATTGGAACTCAATTTTAGGGAATAAATTTATGAATGAAAGAGAGGAGCCCAGAACATAATGTTCACTGTGAAAGAGTGAAAACAGAAAGGACCTTTGAGTTTGGCAGGAAGTTGTTACTGGTCTGGTAGCCTTTTGGGGTCCTTGGTAATAATAAAGGGCTTACAGTAGAGATAGCGGGGAAAAGAAATAGAAGGAAAGAAAGTAGATACAGTGATAGCAACCAGTTCTTAAGCATTCTTAACAGCTGAATTAGAGAAGACTTACACAGCTGACTGTGGTATGTTCTTTCCCTTCTCTCTAACTTATTTATGATTTATTTAGCCTCTTAAATAGATACTTCACAAAATTGAGCATGTGGTATTATGTTCATCCGTTGAATCCCTTGGAGAACCGACAAATCCCGCTCTGCTCATTGTTAACATAATTTTAATTAAGGTGTCTAAAACCCCATGTGAAGAGTTGACTATAATCTCATTTACTGTGTGGGAGGTGTTACCTGTTTCATGACTGAGGTAAAATCTTAGGAAAGAGATATCCCTCAACTGCAGAGGATGAAACACAGTTAAGCCTAAGAGACTGAAGAACACTTCTGTAATGAAACGAAGTAACATATATGAAAGAGCTTTGTAAGCAGTATCAAAATATACAAATAGTGTCATCAAAAAGACAGCGGTATGTCTTGTCTCAGCTTAAAAGAATTCAGACCTTCAAAGCCACAAGTATATTGTGATGGAGGAAAGCATCCAATGAACTCAGTTATTCAGTGTTATTTAAGAGGGAACACTGTAACTGTGAATTGTTTATCCAGAATCTTTTAAACATCTCTGTGCCAAAGAATAAAGAAAATACAGGAAAGAAAAAGAATGTAACGTCTCCTGCAATATAGACGGGAAAGCTTTGCATAAGTACCATTTTTGGAGTGAGTGGACACACCTGACCTTCACAGAAACAACCTCTATAAGCACGGCTCCAAGCAGACAACTAAGCGATAAAATGCAAACACAGTTTCTTGAGGCTGTGCTAATAACGCCACCAACAAAAGTTCCCTACGGGGAATACTGTCATTTTGGTTAATCTTGGATGCTACCCTCTTGTCTGATTTTTATCACAAGGATGAGTTACCAAAGGAAAGAAACACATTCTGAGCTGGATCATCATGGATTACAACAAAGCGGTTGTAAAGGATTAAATAGCTCCTGTCGTCAGTTTATCATGTGGTTGCTATTAAATGCTGTGGGAAATAGTCTATGCTGCTTATAAACCGTTCAAAAAATATGAAGTTAGAGGCATTCAAAAAGGCACACACATTTCCTGTATGTATCTGCATAGTAGAAGAAAAATGTAAGTTTGATGATACATTAGAGAGAAATAAGATGTACATTGTAAGGTCATTTTGCAAAATGAACTTTAAAAAAATACACGTGTTTTATTTACTTCTGGGGCAGGAATTTATTTACAGTACAAGTACAAAACTATTCTGAAATGGACAAAACAGCTTAGCATCAGTTTTTTTGCCCTAAGATTTTATTCATTTGAGAGAGAGTGTGTGTGTATGTGTGCGCAGAAGAGCGGGGAGAGGGGCAGAGGGAGAAGCAGACTCCTCACTGAGCAGGGAGCCCAACGTGGGGCTTGATCCAAGGATCCTGACATCGGGACCGGAGCCAAAGGCAGAATACTTAACCGACTGAGCCACCCAGGCACCCCAGCACCAGTTTTATTTATTTCCCTCTACCTAACAAGACTTTTCTTGTTATGGCTTTGAGTGAAACAGAAGCAACAGTGATGTAGAGCCTTACAGGTCTTTTGTTGCTAGGCTACATGTGTGCCCATTTAACCTGTTTCCTGAGGAGCAGTTTCTAGAATGCCATGTAAAATATATGCCTGTGTTTCCTGGGAGTGGAGAAAAGGGGAGGTGATAGCTTCTTCCTCTCATGTTTGTTTAGCAGGGCACAGCGGGCTTGAAGGGTGATGGGTGCAGACACAGTGGGCAAGCGCCAGAGAACCCACAGCTTCGCACCTTCCACCAGGTCGTAGAAGTGTGGAATGCAGTTGTATCTCAGCACATGTTGAAGGGCCTTCAGATTAAGGAGCTCTTGCCTTCCCCCTGCATTCTCTGTTGCTGGTTTTCACTGCCTGTTCCCCCACCTTCTCACACATTTGCAGAATACATGAAGGGAACATTCTAGATTCTGTTTTCCTGAAGGGCATGAACTATCTCTCTCTCTGATCTAAAGAAGTATGTTTCCAAAATGTAAGTTTATTTTGTGTGAGCCTTGCAAAATGGATCTTCAGGCTTCCCAAAGCAATGGCAGACATGCCTTCTGGGTGGCAACCCCCACTTCTGCCCACCTATCCCAGACATCATACACACACACACACGTGTCTCTCTCAGGTGCCACCAACCCTCCTGGCTCCTGTGTTCAATACATTAAGGCTCTGTGACTCCTTTTAGGCAGATTTCCTGGGATTTTATCAGAAGTCAAGATGTCCCCATCTTGTCCCCTGGTTGGCCCAGATGCACTGTCTATTCCCATCCCTGTCTTCTCCCTCATCATGCTGTGGGACCTCAGGCCCAGACCCCAGCCTCCCCAAGGATTTCATTGCACTGATGTTGAGCTCATGCTCTCTGTCTGCTGTATCAACCACTGATGTGATAAGCTTCCTTAAAACAGCAGAGGCTTCATGGTTGCTCCTGGTGAATCAAATACTTGTCTCATTTGTTGGAGTCATTGTTACATCCACATATGATATGGTTTTTTAAAAATACCTGTACAAATATCGACAGAAGTATTAAAATCCTAATAAAGAAATGATAAAAGTAAGTATGACAATTATGATGTAGCCATCATTTTCTACAATGCGCATGACTGTCTCCCTTCATAACACATGCATAAACTGTGCCTCTCTGATACGGGCACTGACACTCAGGTCATTTCACACCCTATAATGTATCCTATATTTTTGTGCAGCTTTAAGTAAACAGCTTATTTTTCAGGTTTTAGATAAAAGTGACACTGAGGTCTCATTGAAACAAGAAAAGAAGGAAGTTTCTCTTACGAAAAAAGGTAAAAGAATAATTCAGTTTACCTATATTAGCTGTGATGTTTGAGTTGTTTTCAATGTGACTTACAAGGCACCTGTGATGTGGGATGTAGATCAGAAGTTTGGACTTTTAAAAGTTAAAATATGTTGTTCCAGAAGTGAGAAGAGGGGTGGGTGGAGAGTGAGCCGCCAATCTCCTGTGTTTTGGAGGAGCCAAGAAACCCTTCCTTCCCAAGGAGAGTCCCCCCAGCACTGCCACACACAGCCTGATATCTCTAGCAGCAGACTTGGGCCACTCTCTGCATTGAATTCTGTTTAGAAATTCGCAGTAGATTGATAAGAGCTCTTTAATTCAGACTGTATTTTGAAAATTATAACAGTTCTCTGTCTTCATTTGTAGTCCTTTTCCTGCTTTTCATGATTCCCCTCAGACTAGTTCACCAAACACATCCATTGGTTCCTTTATCCCCATGGGACGTCCTTTGTCTCAAGTGAGAGACTTGAACTTTTTAAAAAAAACTTACAGTTGCCATCTTTTAATATCCAATCCAAAAACAATTTCCCTGGATAGAGAAGCTGGAAGCAAACCAGACTCAGAAGATTATGTTTTCTTAGCATCCATTCATTAACCCCTTTATTATGTGTTACATTATTATTATACCATTCTCTCTCTTGTTTTAATATTCTACCATTGGTCCTGAGCACCAAGCCCATGATTTACATGGTTCTGCTCTTATTCTGATATAAGTTCTAAAGCCTTTTTTTAGCCTTTTTCACAAGTCTCAATTCCTTTTGGCTTCACCCTTCCTAGTCCTTGTATCAGTCCGTGGTTTCACTCTGTGTCGCTTTTGGTCATAAGCTCTCCCTTCATACTTTGTTGCTCAGGTAACCTAATCAGCTGTCCATGCACAACTTGATATTTGAACCCATTAGTGAGGTCCCTAAGTTTTTTTATCTCTCCTCTTAATTAGGGTAATTTGCAATTCCACAATCAAGATTTCTTTTGTAAGGCTCTCTTAATCTTAAAGCCTGTCTTTCCTAGAAGTTTCAAAGTATTAAAATGATTTCAAGTATGTGCCTGTTGGATTTCCAAATCATAATGGAAAAATTGTTAGTACAATTTTGATCCTAAAATTAATATTTAATTTCAAATATTCATCCTGGGTTTGGAAAGAACAAATTGTGAAATAGTTTCAAATGACTGTAATTATAGATTAGTTGGCCGTTGGGCTAAAAAATTTCACTTTATATGCAAGCCAGTGAGTAAAACCGGTGGCACCTGCAGTATGCTTAGAAAACCTACTTTTGTGTTTTCTCTTTTTTCTATTTACTTAAAGGAGGCAGATCCTCAGCCATTCACCCACCATCTAAAACTTCCTTTGTTGTTGTGCTGTTCCACTTGGCCTTTGATGGCCCTTACCTTGTTCGCAAGGGTTTACTTGGTGGAATAAGATATTTGGACAGTTACCACAATGAATTCTAGAGACAGGTGGAAGAAAGACACATTGACTTATTGCGTATACTGCCTCCAAGACACTCTTAAAACCAATCCAAGGAGTCAGAGCATTTCTGCTCTTCTGTGAACTGTAAATGAATCACTCACCTCTCTGAACATACAATAGTGAGGTTCCTTCAGTGAGAAGGTTGACTAGATGACTGTAGGTCTCTTTCTGCCTTAAATTTCGACTCTCTACTAGAGAAATGTTGGGGTCAGGATGTGTTAGGTTGTTTTTGAACCAGAACCTAAAATGGAATAGAGTGGGATTCTAGGGGGAAGACAGGAGGTTGTCTGGGCAGAGGCCTATAAGAGAAGGGAACCCCAAGCAGTCACCCCACGCACACCAGTTGTAGGTAATAAACATCATGAAAAAGAACTTAGAAAAACACAAGTTACAAAGGCTCTTGGATTATTATATATGCCAGCTACACTTTATTAAAAGGTTATTGTAAATTAAGAATATATTGGTCCATTTTTACGAGAGGATGTTTGGAACACAAAGCCAAATTATCTATAAGTAGTTAATAAACTTCTGACACTTCTTTCATTTCACATTATCATGTGATCATCAAAATGTGATTGTCTTCATTTTGTCTGTCTTTTGAAGAAAAACAAGAGCCGAGCAGTGATACTCCAGAAATAAAGAGAAACTCTTCATTACCTAACCGGGAAAGGTGAGTGTACTGCAATTACACACATTCCAAGTGAGTGCAATTATACTGTTGGAAAGTAATTATCAATGTTTAAATACAAGAAGAAAGAAAATAATAGCAACAAGCAAAGGCAATTAAGAATGGAACCAAATTTACAAAGGAGACAAGAAAGAATAGAATACGGCTAGGTTTCTTACCTTTTCCCTGAACCTTTTTATTTTCTTTTGTGAAGATTTGGGGATAATGAAGTGGAACAGGCTTAACTTCCTACTCACAGCGAGCAACTAATTCAAATTACTCTAATGCAGTCAAAGAACTGAAAATGTCACAAGTGTATAAGGTGTGAATATGCAATCAGAAACCTGTTTTTTGGTGTGGCTCATTATCTTATTGTTATACGTGTATATAATTAAGATAATCATTGCATGCTAGAATTTTCTTGACATTAGACTTTTGTCACTTTTAACATAAAATCAGCTGAATAATTTGAATGCCCAGTAAAACAGAAAGGACGTTTCCAGGGAAGTAAGCTCTTACCCTCACTTAGACAAGCTTGTCAAAGGTGCTTCCCAGGCATTTAGACCCTGTGAATGTGAATGCAAATCCTGGGCCCTTTTTGCATAGGAGCACTTCGAATTGAGTGTCGGAGAAAAAGAGAGTTTTATTTTCTGCATTTGCTGACAGAGGAGTCCCTCTGATACTCAAACCCTCTCACTTACTGTTCTACTCAGAAGCTTTTCATGGCCCCATTACTTATGAGATAAATTACAAACTCCTCAGCACGGTGGAAGTCCCTTTCACTCCTGGCCCTTCCTGGAGCCCCCACTTTGCTTCTCAGAGTTTCTGAGTTGCTTTGAGTTCTGTTTTGTCACATTTTTATCTCTGTCTACGCTGCTTCCTTTGCCCTCTGCAAGCTGTACACCAGTCTATAACTCTTCCCTTCAAGTTCACGTTCAAGTGTTCTCTCCTCTGGTCTCCAAAGACCCCCGACTCTCGCAGGCAGACTCAAGAGTTTCAGAGAGCCACTGATGCAATGATCAGAGTGGTCGTAACTCCTTCAACTTCAATAATTATCTGTTAGGGGCACCTGGGTGGCTCAGTGGGTTAAGCCTCTGCCTTCGGGTCAGGTCATGATCCCAGGGTCCTGGGATTGAGCCCCGCATCAGACTCCTTATTCAACAGAGTCTGCTTCTCTCTGGAGCTCTGTGATCTCTCTTGCTTTCACTGTCTCTCAAATAAAATCTTTAAAAATATAATTATCTGTCAAATATCAGCTGTATTCTGACACACGATGGGTGAGCAACCCATCAAGTGGAATTGTCCCTCTGAACATTTGTCTTCCCATAAGGACAGGGACCAGATCTTTCTTCTTCATAATTCCAAGTGTCTGAGCAGTCTTCCCATAGCACTTTATCCACAATAGCCTCTTCCACTCCTGACAAGGCACACTATCAGATCTTAGCATTCTGCATGGTGTTTTTCAGAGCACTTATTACTATTTTAAAGTATCTTATTGACTAGTTTCTTTTTTTTACATTCTAGCTTACTTACTTTCTGTCTTTTTCTCTAGGAGCTAATTCACTCCACAAGAGCAGGGCTGTCTTGACCACTTCTGTGTCATTAGTGTCCAGAATAGCAGCTGACTCAGAGCTGGTATATTTGTTGATTAACTAAATGATGCAGTTTTTCCCCCATGCTGTCACTAGGCCACTTTATGGACAATGGTTTAGCCTAGAGTTCTTTATTAGAATTTGAGTTTAAAATTCATCCAAAAACTAAAACACATTGTGTATGTGTGTGTGTGTGTGTGTGTGTGTATTATATGTTACTTTCAGGTTTGTATGAGGTTTTGTGTGTCTTTTTTTTTTTATCATCTTTGAATTGTAGCTACAACATAAAATGTTAGAACTGTGGTCCAACTAAAACAGTCTTCATAGAAGAATCTTATCAAACTCATTAATAGTAGTGGTGATAAAGATCATAATAACAGTAATAATTAGGCACTATTTACTGAACCCTTATTAAGTGTAAGAGTTGGGTTGAATTCTTCGTGTGTCTTGTTTAATCCTTAGCACAACTCTGTGAGGTTGGCATTATTATTATCTGGCAGGAAGAGAAATGGGTCTGACAGGGCTCTTCTGTGCTCAGGTGTAGTGCACTTTACCTTTTACCTCCAGTGCCAGCATAACTTTTCAGCACCCAAAAAAATGATAAAAAAAATTTTAGGGGACTACTTTAATAAAATTTCAGCATAAAGGAAGTTATACTTAATAAGCTTTAGATAGTCTGTAAGTATCTTTAAGAGACAAGCATTAGTTATAATCTTCTTAACCTTAAATAAAATATCAGTCGAAGTTAGGAGAATTAATGCCAAAAAGCTATCGACAGTAGAAACACATTCTATTTGATAGAAACTCTTGTCCAGTTTTTAAATGACCCATACAATATAAACATAAAACTCTCCAGAGCTATGATCTTAATATTAGCATGAAAGGATTACAAAAACCTCCTCCTTATTTGACAAGCAAATTCCTATGTGATCTGACCCCTACCTGCCCACACAGCTTTATCTCCCAAATTACAAGTCCCCTGGCCCTCTTGAATGTGCTTTGTTCCCACAGTACTGAAAACCTTGGGTCTCATTAACACAGCGCACTATTCTGAGTGTCCTCATTGTGAGTTATTCTCCACCCTGCAGCTACTTATCCTTTTAAAACACACAGTAGACCACCTTGCTTCCATGAGAGAAACCGGTCAGTGGTAGTGCCTGCTCTATTTAGAGTAAACTCCAGTTCCTGCCTCCTGGCCACAGGCCCCAGCCCTTCCCTCCCCCGTACCTCACTTTCCCACACACTCCATCCCAGCGGCCCTGTTTCATCTCTACCCAGGATCATTACACGTCCTCTGGAACACTCTTTTTCCTTCAGATTTTGACTAAATAGTTCTTTCAACTGACTTTGCCCCTTTTTGTTTTATTTCTGTATGTACCTTCCCTCAGGCTAACATAGAACTTTGGTTTAAAAGCCTCTTTCAGTAAATGAAGCAAATGTTATGGGACTACTGTAGTTAAGGATACATTACTGCCAATCCTGTTTCATTGTGGCTCTCCCAAAAATCTTGAAACAAGATTTGTCAGAAATAAATAGTCAGTTTTCTAGTAGAGAATTGATTTTCTGTAACTCCTTAAATGACAGTTTTTAGCATGACATTTATGGCCTTGCTCTCATCTGTTGTGTATTAACATTTCATTTGTCATCTACTAATGTTTCTGAATTCGTTGGTACCTAGTATGATGCCCGCTTTGAAATTATAAGTCTCGGCTTGTTTTTGCACAGTGCACAGGAGGAAGGTTTAAGTGCATGCTCTGAACACGGCGCCAGCTTCTCTGTGAGGGGTAGTTGTCACATTGCGGATTTACCAACAAAGTCTTCTCCAAGCACATCTGTCAAGGAAACTGTAAGAAAACTGGTGTCGAATTTGAGGTAAAGATATTTGCTAGCATGTTTCCATTTGCTTTGTGGAACCTTCTAAGCCGTGACGACTCCTCATCTTTTTTTTTTTCCTCCCAGTGGAGTGGTAAAGTTATCAAGAAGATTCAGCAGAATGACTGAATGATTTGTCTCCTAACTGTGCCGCCACAAATACACCATGGATTAAATGTCTCTTGAAATAGAACTATAGTTGCTAACTGCCCATGTCACATGGTCTGTCACATGGTCTGGCAGTCTGGGGGATGTTAGTTCTCTCCTGGATGTTAGGAAGAATTCTTACTGAATTTCTTCCTCCCTTTCTCCGTTCCTTCATCTTTCATTTTTTATTTATTTTGTTATTGCCTGATGAAGACCCTAATGACATTTGTAATGGCCTTCTAGAAAGTCTCCTTTTGTAGCTTTAGATAAGAAACTTATCAAGGGAAATTGAGTTTTACTTTCTGGTTCAGTGTAGAACGTAAACATTTGTGGGCAGGGTAAATGAGGGGCTTAGACATCTGAATCTCATTTCTCAAAGGGTACAGAGAGAGATGGGATAAAGTCCAGGATTCAGAATTTTTCTAACTAGGGACCTATGATAGGAGGCTTTACAATCAAGCCAAAGAAGTTAGTATATGGAAGAGTTCTCTAAAATATGTAACATAGGGAGGGGAGGAGGTGGGAGCAGGAGCACCACAGAATTAGTGGAGCCAGTTGGTTTGGTTTGGGTTCATAGCCTGTGAGTGGCCTGCCTTCTAAAGTAAGAGGCTTTCAGGTAAGGCAAACACACCACATGTCCTGGCTAGAATAGTATTTTCCATGAGGACAGTGACTTTGACTTTCTGATCCATGAGTGACTGCAAAAACTTCCTGAAGAAGAGAGTTGGTGAAGAATGGAATTAGAGAGTTGGCAAAGAGAAAGGTAGTTGTGGGGCATCCGTATAGGGATCTACAACTTCAACTCAGGCCCAGGCTTTGGTCTTGTGTGTGAAAGGAAGCTGCAAACCATTGTAAGATTTGAACTCAATTCTACAGTAGTCTTAGGCTTTATGGAAATTTCTGAAGCAACATCCAGGGTTGTGGGGCTCTGCATACATGGGCATGAAGGTCACCCCTATACCTTAGAAACACACTCCTAGCATCTGTCCTGCCCTAGGAGAAAAGAGGAGGAACTCTTGGTTATATAGTAGGCAGATCTGCTTGGACTTCGCATTGGGGCACATCTTCACTAATGATACCAGGGATCCAGAGACAAGTTGTTGGCCAAGAAATGAAGCCAGAGTGCTACATTTCTGAATACTTAAGTTGTTTTTGTTTGTGTGCGTGTGTGTGTGTGTGTTATTGATAGTATATATTTAATGTGAGATACATATCTTTTTAAATTAACATATAATGTACTATTTGCCCTAGAGGTATAGGTCTGTGAATCATCAGGTTTACACATTTCACAGCACCCACCATAGCACATACTCTCCCCAGTGTCCATCACCCAGCCACTGTATCCCTACCCCCAACCCCCCAGCAACCCTCAGTTTGTTTCATGAGATTGAGAGTCTCTTATGGTTTGTCTCTCTCCTGATCCCATCTTGTCTCTTTTTCCCTTTCCTACCCCTGCACAACCTCCTGCCATGCCTCTTAAGTTCCTCATATCAGAGAGATCATATGATAATTGTCTTTCTCTGATTGACTTATTTTGCTCAGCGTAATATTGTCTAGTTCCATCCACGTCATTGCAAATGGCAAGATTTCATTCTTTTTATAGCTCCACATCACTGCAAATGGCAAGATTTCATTCTTTTGATAGCTGCATAGTATTCCACTATATATATATGTGTGTGTGTATATATATATATACACACACACACATATATATATATATATATATATATCACATTTCTTTATCCATTCATCTGTTGATGGACATCTAGGTTCTTTCCATAGTTTGGCTATTGTGGACATTGCTGCTATAAATATTTGGGTGCATGTGCCCCTTTGGATCACTACATTTGTATCTTTAAGGTAAATACCAGTTGAATACTTAAGTTTTGACCACTAAATCTGCTTGGCACCTGAGCTGGCAAGCCTCCACTAGCCTGGTAATGGTATGGAAGCAGTCCAGGCCTTGGTGTGTTGTACAGATATTACAAGGTTGAAAAAGGCCACTTGTCCAGTGACCTGGATGGATAGTCAGTCTTACACTGTCATGGTCCATGGTACAGTGTCTCAAGAATGAGATTCTCCAACCAGTTCTGTCAGTATTTGTCCAGAAGTAATATGTAAGCTCTGCAATTTTGAAGTTGGTTAGCCATAAATTTGAATCCTGGTTTGTTCCTTCCTGGTTCCAACATTCAGGCATATCAACTGAGCACTAAGACTAGGTGGTATGTAATAAATTATATATAGAAATGCGTCTGTATATATCAGTGAATGTGTGCATGTGACTAAAAATGTATGGAGATGAGCACATGTCCAATGATTGGCATATTGTTTCTTGATAATAATAGCTATCATTTTTGAGCTGTTTCTATATTTAGGCTCACCCAAGTATCTTGTATATATTAGCTCCTTACTCCCGCAAATTTACGAGACTGAGATTATACTTGAGGAAACAGAAGCTTAGAGAAACTAACACACTCAGAGTCACAATTACACAACAAGTAGGACAGGGCTAGGTTTAAGGCATGGCTCCCTAATTTGTCATCTTGTGCTCTTCACCATTGTAACACACAGACACAGGTGCATATACATATACATACAGAAATATATATGTATGTGTGTGTATACATGTACACATTTTATCACACACACACCCTTCACAGCTCTCCACACTGAGATCTGGTTGTGTTGGAACAGAGTTTGGGTGTGCTGTTGTGTTTCATCATTCCCCTTATTTTTTCCCTGGTTCATCTTTGTTCTGCATTTAAGTATATCATTACTATTAATTTTAATGTTATATGTGATCAAAAAGGGGATAATTGTGATTGAGTGTACTAAGACTTTAAAGTACATTCACTTCTATAATTAGGCATCCCTAGAAAATTAAAATTTCCCGGAAACCGTCTCCCTAATGAACATGTAGAATCTTTGGTGTTTGAAATCATCATGGTATTATTATCAACTGAACACTCTGAAAGCCAAATGTATTAATAAATCAGCTCTCAGTACCAGCTTGAATTTTTTTGTGGTGATTGTTTTACAAAAATATTAAGTGGGAAAAGAATTGTGCAGAACACAAAGCTTAACTGGAACAAAATGAGTTCTTTGTTTATCAATCTTCTCTTTTGCCTTTAGCAGCATGTAGTATGTTTTCTCACATTTCACTGGTTCTTGTCTTCGTTTTTCTTATCCCCTGTACTGTGCTATTCTGTATCTGGTCCACATGTTATTCCTTGTGTTAACTAGACTTCACATGTCTAGGGGCATGAGGATTGTGGCAGATTGTGTAGAATGTGGAGGGTTCTATGTGCTTTACAGTGACCATTGCTCACCAGATTTGCCTTCCTTGTCACACACCAAAGAGTCGTTGGAGCCCTTTTCCTCCACTTGGTTCAGTCTAGACCTGACCTCATCCTTATCCCTTTCCACAATGCCACAGAGTCTGGACACTTCTTTTAATTACATATTAGTGGAATAAATTAATAAAAATGCTAGTTTTCATTGTTCCTTTCCATTACCTGATTATGCTCAGTTTAGTGTTTTTGGACCTATATTACTTTTTGTTTTATGTGTATTAGTTTAATCCCCAAATATAGTGACATCTTTGAAAACAGGTTGGATTTTCCACACCGTGTCTAACATGTATTAGTAGGTATTCAAAGAATACTTTTTTTTCTTAGCTTCCATGCCAGTATAGACCCCACTGCAAGGCTCGAACTCATGATCTTGAAATCAAGACCTGAGCTGAAATCAGGAGTCTGAGACATAACCGATTAAGCCACTCAAGGGCTCCTCAAAAAATACTTTTAATAAAGTTGAGAGGGATTAATGAAAAAATGCAGTGAGTAGTATTGCTGATGTTAAAATATTTTCAGATTATGGGGATGACTGAGTTGTGTGAAATCAGAAAGAGATGAGCTAAACTGAGATCCAGACTGTTAAATTGTATCATATGGTCCTAATATTGGAGTAGTATTAAATCTCAAGTCACGCTCAATAGTAATGAGAATAATAAATATTTATTTTGCACTTCTTGTGTGCCAGGCACTGCCCTAAGGACTTTGCAAATGGTAACTCACTTAAACCTTTCAACAGCCCTGTAAATAGACTTTTATTATCCCCATTTTACAGAAGAGAAAATTGAGATTTGTAGAGGTTGAGTAATTTGCCCACCATTACACAACTCTTAGATGGTAGAGCTGGAATTTCAATCCTGGCAGTCTCATAGTCCTTGCTTTGAATTGCTAACCCTAGGATGCCTTGTTTCAGTTTATTGCTGTGTATGTAAACTTGATAATACAGCAGAATTCATTTATTTCAACTCTTTGTGAAAACATGCTTTGTGTTAGCTTAAATTTTAAAAGTATCAAAAATAAGTTTGTAAAAGGAAGTCCCTCGTTGTAGGTGACTGCCAATTACTGAAGCAAGAGAAAAGCCCACAAAAGTAAATAATACTAGCAATTGAAGTCTGTCAAAAAAACGTGATCTGATTCCTGGTTTTAGGAAATGAAGCTATGCCATTTCTGTTCATCTTCATCTTTCTCTTTCACTGGGTTGGAGAAGAGTTTTAATCTACCTCCAGTAAGAGGCTCTTTTTCTTAGCCAAGACCAAGTTTATTAACTAGGTTACTTTTTAAAAACAGCAGCTGAATGACCAGGTACTTCTGTGTTTCTTTTCTCATGTCTAGAGAGAATAGAGCTGTGTTAACCCAAGTAAAAGATTTTTCTTAAGACAAAACTACTCTGTTGTGGAGGGAATAGGACTGGGGAGTAAAAGGGCACTTGGGTGGCTCAGTTGGTTAAGCATCTGCCTTTGGCTCAGGTCATGATCCCGGAGTCCCGGGGTTGAGTCCCTCATCAGGCTCCCCACTCAGTGGGGAGTCTGCTTCTCTCTCTGACGCTCCCCCTTCTGGTGCTCTCTCAAATAAATAAATAAAATCTTAAAAGAAAAAAGACTGGGGAGTTAAAAGGAAACGACCCTCAGCTGTAGCATTTCAAAGCTGGGCCATCACAGATGGAAATAGCACTGACTCAGGGTTGTGGCTCATCTGGTTGACCTCTTTAAAAACTTGAAGATCAGACTTACAGATCTGGGTATGGATTTTATAGGAATTCAGTTGAGATGGGCATCCTAGCCAAGGACCTCCTAGGGTCCTGGATGCAAGTAACAGCTCTGGAAGATCTTGAGGCTATTTCTTTCTTAAAGTCTTGAGAAGAGAGACAGTGTTAAACAAAGACATTGTCCTGATTTTATTACCAAGTCTGAGTACAGAGCTGTGAGTAGATAGTCCAGGGGCAGAAGGGCTATACGTGTGGGACAAGAGTCCTGTTGAAAAGGCGGCACTTGGTTCATGAGTTTCCCCACATGCCCAGTATCTGTCTGCCTCAGTGGCCACTGGCGAACAGACACCATTTTGTTCCTGCAGCCTAGTGCTGAGCACCTCTTGGCCCATCTCCTGGCCTTACCTTCCATGGATGAGAGGATCATTGTGTCCTAAGGGAAACCTGAAGTTCGTTGAGTGAGTGCAGAGAAGTTGATACACCCTCAGAAATGAAAGAAGACCCCAGCAAGGAATACCAGTCAAGAAAGGGGCTTAAGGGGCGCCTGGGTGGCTCAGTGGGTTAAAGCCTCTGCCTTCGGCTCAGGTCATGATCCCAGGGTCCTGGGATCGAGCCCCACATCAGGCTCTCTGCTCTGCAGGCAGCCTGCTTCCTTCTCTCTCTCTGCCTACTTGTGATCTATTTCTGTCAAATAAATGAATAAAATCTTAAAAAAAAAAAAGGGGGGCTTAAGACAATAGATGAAGAAATTTTCTAAGAGTTCTTCACTATGTTCAGACCCTGCCTCTGTCAGTTTGGGGGTCTTACAGTTTCATAACAGCATCTAAGAGTTTTTCTGAATTAATCTTTCAAGAAAAGGAAGAGGTCTGTGTGTTTGTACTTGGGAGACCACAGGAGCTGTATAATTTGTCCTCTATCTTGTCCGGTCTTATTGGACAGAATCCCCAAGGGAAAAGCTAATTAGCAGCAGCTCTGGAAAGGAGAGAGTCAAAGGCAGAAAGCAGGGACCCTGGAGGGAAAGAGACAAAGCAGGGCACCTGCTGGGGGGCTGGGTGGGGGGGTTTGGGGGGTGCTTAGTCATCAGGAGACCAGAGAGGCTCAAAGTAAGAATAACTCCTCGACCAAAGAGTTTCCATAAAGATTACATGAAGTTATGTTTATCAAGCATATAGTAGCACTTGGCACATTTCTAGCGCTTTATAAATAATGGTTGAGTGTGACCAGGGGCTCATTATTGCCAGAAAATACTCATACCCAGCATCACATGCCTCCACCCACTGTCCCACAGCTGGCTAATGCCTCCTCCTCTGGGGCTCCCTGTGATGGCGAGGGCCCCTCACCTCGCTGCCCACAGCACTGCATTCCCATTCTCATCCCAGTGCTTATCACACCATCCTAGAAACGCTCGCTTCCCTGTCTGCATTCCCCATGAGGCTGAATTCTGTGAAATAAGAACGTATGGGTCTCTAGAATGGGGCAGATGCCAGGGTCTGGCAGGGGCCACCGGGTAAAAGCTGTGTGGTGGTAGGGTTCAGGGGATATCTGGGGGACTCTTGAGCTTGAGGATATTGAGAAAATATAACATGGCAGAAGCTGTAAAACTTTTATATAATGTTCTGTTTTATTCTAAATTGGTATCTAGCTTTAGAAATATTAGCATGTATGTGTGAGAAATTATTTAGACGGTAGACGTTCTGATGCAGAGATTGCCAAGGTTGAGAATAATTCAGAACTAATCCAGAACTTTTTTCACCCCATGCCTTCCCCTTCGTCCTCTCCCAGTCCCAACCCAGTGCTGCCATCACCTAAAACTTGCTTTTCTGGAAGCCCCTCCTCAGAAGATTGCTGATTTGCTCTCAGTCTAAACCCAGAAGCGTTTATACCCACCATGACAAGGACTGGTGCTCAGGAGAGGCTCAAACCCTGTGTTGGGAGAAGGGAGGCTAGATTTGGGGGGGGGGGCGTTTGTGTAAAAGATCACTCACCAGGGTGCCTGAGTGGCTCAGTGGTTTAAAGCCTTTGCCTTCGGCTCAGGTCATGACCCCTAGGATCCTAGGTCCTAGGGTTCCTAGGTCCTAGAATCGAGCCCCGCATCGGGCTCTCTGCTTAGGAGGGAGCCTGCTTCCTCCTCCTCTCTCTCTCTGCCTACTTGTGATCTCTGTCTGTCAAATAAATAAAACATCTTTAAAAAAAAAAAAAAGATCACCCACCTTCTACCCTACCAAACCAGCCCTAGCGGTGACCTCAGGTCGCCTTCCTCAGGGCACCACTTGTAGCTTTGCTCTCCATCCCATCTGATTTCTGCTCATCTCAAATACCCACAACTCACTCACCTTCTTACTAACTGGGCGAATAATTCTGAGGGAGTGTGTGTGTGTGTGTGTGTGTGTATGTGTGTGTGTGTGTGTGTGTGTATTTGACGTTTTGCAGTGCTGAGGATTTTTAACATTTGGATTGAATTTTGAAACTATAAATGAATATTAAAACATCATGTTCTTAAAAAACTAGAACGTAAATTATGTAAGGAACAGCTATTTTATCTTTTGTGTGCCATATCATTTTACAACTGAAAAGTTCTATAAATCCCTTGGATAATATAGATGAGGTTCTTAGACCCCTTCAACACAAAAACACTCTATATACTTTTAAGATAGAGTAGCTATAAATTTCTAGACTTCACGTTCTCCCAGGAATGAAATATGCATCATCTGGGTGACTAATCCTAGAAAAGCTGTCACCCTACAAAGGCAGGGCGCTACTGCCTCTTGGCAAAATGAAGTACCTGTCAGAACAATGGCCAATCACTGTTTGGAAAGAACAGGGTCCACTCGTGCTTCCTAAGAGTAGTTGCAGAGCGCTGGATGAAAGGAATTACCCTGGAGAATTGAGTTCTTTGGTTTTTGTAGGGGAACAAAAAAGTCAGGAGACAGTGTCTTTCCTCCAAGTTTTCTTCAAGGAGGACACTCAAGTAGGTACAGTGCTTTCCTGGACTGCTTGATTATGGATGGGCATTGTGAGCCCTGCCTTGCTTCCTCTCTCTCACTCTCTTTTTCTCCCTCTCATCCTTTTTTCTTCCTTCCTTCCTCCCTCTCTGTCCCTTCCTTTCCTTCCCTTCCCTTCTCTTTCCCTTTCTCCTCTCTTCCCTTTCCTTCCTTCCTACTTTCTTCCTTTCTTTTTTAAATGAACTTTTAATTTTAAGGTAAGTGTAAGTTCACAGGCAGTTAAACGAAATAAGAGAGATGTCCTATATCCTTTACCTACTTTCTCCCAGTGGTAACACTATCACAGGACGTCGGCATTGATAGTCAAGATATAGAACAGTGGCATCACCGTGAGGATTCTTCCTGTTGCCTTTTTATAGCCATGCCCACTTCCTTTTCCCCCGGTCTATGCTTTTTGGGGAAGACTCTGATGAAAGTGCTAAAAACAATTCGTTGGGCTTGAATGTTCATCTCTGGGAAGTGTTTAACCCCCAACAGTGAGTGCTGCATCCCCTTTCCCGGTATATCACCATCTCCACTCTGCTCATATTCCTAGGGAGATTCTTCTGTACTTTTTCCCTGAGTATCAGCTACCATCGGAATTTGGCTACACATCTGTTGAGGAACTTGCAGCAAGTTTTGAGGTAAGCTGGCTTTACTAGAACTTGGAGGGCATGACAGAATAGCCCAAACTTAATCTTCATTGCAGACACATGGTAAAGTGTTACTGGGAAGAGGACCTAGAATGGTGTAAGGGAATGAACATAGGGATCTCTGTACCAAATGGATGACTCAGAATGAAAACTGCATTTAAAACCAGTGTGGCCAAGGTTCTAATGAACTTGGAGAAGATCTTACAGACCGAGAACAGAGAGTTGCGGAGATGAAAAGAAACAGGACATGGTCTCTGACTTCCCTCCATGACACCAAAAATAGACTTTCTGTTGCTTGGATACATTTCCTCAGCCACCCTTTATGGGGGGCTGAGGTGAGGTTTGGGTGGATCAACTATGTCAGGTGTGCAGAGCTCTAGTCTTACTAAAATCACTAACATATCGTAGGGAAAGATGAGGAAACTTCTACTTACCAAATCTCCTTCAGAGATAGTGCCATATATGGTTAGAAGGAGGGCTTGGTCCAGCTATCTGGCCTCATTTGGGTGTCCCCAGGCCGCTAAGTCACTGCAGGGTGTGGTGAGGCTGAGTGAGCTATACAGGCTGAGGCTTCCCTGGAGCTCAGAAGAACCCTGGGGTATGGAGGGTGGGAGGATGCTTTCTCTGCCTTCATGCACAGCATTGCTTATGGAAAGGATCAATATACATGGAAAGCTATTAGTGAAAAGAGCACCAAATAATTTGACAGAGGTGCCGTATGCCTTAATATGATCCTGGGAAGAAACCCTTAATTCTCTAATGTATAATTACTGTTTCTGCTCCTTTACCTTCTACCCTCACCTCAGCCTCCTCCCCACCCCACCCCCAGCCCCCACCAGGTTTCTGACTCTGGTACTTCACTGGGACTGTCTCATGAGGCCACCAGGGACCACTGGGCTGACAAATAACAACAGTCACTCTTACCTGACCTCTGAGAGACCAACCCAGTTGGCCACTTTTTTCCTTCTTAAACCACTTACTTTGTGTCGTTTCCATGAAAACACACTTAGCATTTTGTTGCTTTTCTTCCTCTCATCTTTTCTGCTGGCAACTCAGTTCCTTCTCTGTTTGGTTTCTAAATGTTGGCACATCTGAGGGCCCATTTCTGGGCCCTTTTCTTCTTTCTGTTAAGTGCTGTTTCTAGGTGACCTCAACGAGTCTATGACTTTAAATACTATCCCATATGCCAGTGACTACCCAGTCTCTTTCCCTGGTATTCCCATTCAGGAGATCCAGACTCCAACTACCTCCTTGACTTCCTCTTGAATAATCTTTGTCATTTACTTTTCCTTCTCCTTTTTTTCTTCTGTAATTGTTTAACCATGTTGTTTATTAATTATGTAACCTGCCTCTCTTTTTGGAATAAGGTGAGATATACTTTAGTTGATTAATGTAATTAGACCCAAGTTTAAAAGACCCACAATACCAGTGTTGGCCAGTTCTTAGGCTTTGATGGTTTTTTATATTGGATACTTCTCATGTTAGAACTCTGTTGTAAACAGCTCATTCTCTAAAAGTTAATATCCTGTTCTATTATCATTTACAAAACAGCTGGAGCAGTGCCCAGAGCAGACAAACAAAAAGCTGAGAATGTGCTTCAACCAGGTAAGCTTTTTTTAAAAATATAAATGTAGTTATTTATATTCTAAATGATCCCATATTCCAAAGGAGAAATAATATACATTTCCAAATGTTAGTTTGGAAGGAAATCAAATTTGCATTCTCTTATCAAGACTAAGATTAATGTGTAGCATATCAGATGTCACAAACCAACATCTTTTTGAATTTGAAAATGCAAATGTTTCCACAGCAGAAAGCTCATGAAACACTGGGAGTAGGACTATATTTTGAACAGAACACATGATGTTCACTGTCTTTAAGAAATAGATTAAGTCCTTGAGACACTGGACTAAACCAGAAATCATTTGCAGATTAGAGTTTTTAATTATTTTGGACAATTTGATATCTCTAGGGGTTGCTTGGGGTTTTTTTGGTTTGTTTGTTTGTTTTTTGTTTTTTAAGATCCTATCAACAGTTTTTTAAGTTTATGATTTTTCCATTACAAAAGTAGTGATAGAAACAATACTACTAAAAGTATTTATGCTTATAGCCATCTTCTGGAAAACTGTCATAATGACATGCAAACCTTAAAGACTACAAGGTTCATGTTGACCCCTGGAATCATGGGAAGCAGAAACAGAAGGAAAGGCACTGCCTCATCTCTTTTGTAGGGAATGGAATAGATTTGGATATTCTTGTTTCATAAGTGAAATAGAATTACGAAGTAAGTTCCTGAGGACATATGACCAGACAAACTTGAGATGAAGATCGGAACCTAAACCAGACTCCTCCTTAGAAAGGCTGCCTCACAAAGTATTTGGAGAGTAGGATGTGCCTAAATTTCACATCCTTGTCAATATATTTGCCTCTGATATTTCTGAGTGAATGCCTACTGGACTGTGATAAACAGCTGGAAATGAAGGTTTCCCATCATTGTTCAACTGAAGAGCGAGTTTATTTTCTGAATGATGTCTGTTGAAAAGGAGTCGCTGAACATTTTCAGGCTGAAGATGTGCTTGGCCACATTTCCTAACTAGATTGCAGGACAAAGTTTTCATTCAATATATTTTTGATCCTATTTCTAGTTCTGTATTATTTTCATCCATGAGTGTAAAGCAGGGATTGGTCAAGAGCCAGTAGAGGTAGGCACTAGCCTAGGCCTTTTATATAAGCCAATACCTCATTAACCCTCACAACCCGAGGAGGTTGATGCCTCCAGTGTCATTGATGCAAGCAACAGATTCAGGATTGGAACCCAGATTTGTCCCACTCCAAGCTTGTTCTCTGCATCACTGTCTTCCATCTCACCCTTGTCCAGGCTGTCCTCTTTCATCCTGTGACAGGGTCTGCCTGTGTTAATTGCCATATGTATACCACAGCTTCTCAGCCTTTTGGTATAAAAGATTTATTGTTTACTTACTTAGAGACCTTGATGTTGCATGATGAGATTCATATGGGGGGGGTGCTAACAGTGGAATGGGGGAGTGGTGCATGGTGGGCAGGTTGTTTAGTATCCTACCAAGAATTGTCCCAATTGGAGGTCTGTGGCAGCCAACTCCAAGAGTTACCAGTAAGGCTCCTGGATCTTCCCAGAGATCTTCATTTAGTGGTTAGGGATCTCTGACTTAAATGTTTAACATCATGAAACTTAGAAATTTGCAAAGAATTAGGTTGTCACACACCTTAGTTCATCCAGGCTTATGTGTGTCTTTCACATCTGTTTCTAAATGATATTTTTTTTTTGCTATCTATATGATCAGTAATGGAGCCACGTTGTTGTTGGGTTTTAGAGACCAGACTGAATAAGGTAAGTATTTATGCAGGTGAACAGTGTTAGCAGAAATGATGAGTAGAATCCCCTTAATGTTTAGGGCAAGTGGGATTCAAAGAATCAAAGCAAGATAAACAGTCAGGAGACCGTGACCTCCTGTTGAAACAGAGATGTTGCAAGCAAAATACAGAACAATTGTGATCATGACTTCCCCAGTATGAAACTGCTGGGTCATGAGGACTTTATTATCAATTGGTAGTTTTAAGTGTGTGGTTATAAAAACTACTATAATCATTTTTTGAAATCCAAGGACAGATCTATGCAACTTGATTTAAGCTGTGTACTTTTAATAAAGACAGCTACATCAAAGCACAGGAGGACCCTTGATAAGTCACAGATATCTTTGGTCACCTTGCCCTGGTTAGTTGTTAGTAGTAGTTAGTAGTAGATGGTTTATGAGCATATAGGTAATTGTACACAACTTGGCTGGAACCACCATCTTTATTCTTTCCTCTCATAAACCATTTGCCCCATCCGAAATGGAATTGCTCCAGTCTACCTAACTGGACTGCCTCTGAGCCTTTCCCCATGCTACCCCCCAGGACACTCTTGTCTACTCTCCCAGTCTGCAATTGGCCTATTGAAATCCTGCCCACCCAATGTTGGGTCTGGTCCATGCCACCTTCCACTTCAGGTCTTCCTCAGTCTGTCCCTGTGAACTTAATCTTGATTTTCTGTGTTCTGAGAGAAACTTAAAACTTTTAGCATTAATTACATTTACTGCCTTGTATTGTAGTTGTTTCTTGTATTTTATTTTCCCCTTAACTAGATTATAGAATCCTCAAAGTTAGAAATTCTCTTCAAACTCTGTATCCAACCAGCATTCAATCAGTACCTTTGAATGCATCTAGATCCTACCATTTGTACACTAAATCAAGTTTGATTGTTTCTACTGGCCCACATAAACACTCACATGTCACGTACCTAAAAGGGGAGTACAAAATCTACAGATCTTGTAAGCCAGCCTTCCTTTGTGCTAACTTGTTAGGATTCTGGAGCTCCAGAGCTGCTAGAACTCTGACTTTTTAAATTCAAGGCAGAAAATTAAAATCTCAGTTAAATATCCTTTCTTTCAAATCCTGATTTTGTTCTGAATTAATGGAGTTTGGAAAGGTTCCATTTTTGATCTGCCTCAAATACCTCTACAAGAGTAGGTTTAACCAGCAGAACTAAGCCTCTCATCTTATTACAATTCTCTACTCCTCCTAATTAAAACATTAATACAACTGGAAGTCCTTTTACATTGGGCCGTGAAAGTTCTCAGAATTGCTACCTTTTATAGAAACCTCCTGAAAATGTTAGTTTAGAAAGGGAGAAGAATAAATCAGGAAACTGGATGGCTGGTGGTATTTGAAGGAAGTATAGTTTGCTTCGTTACAAAACTGTGAACTTTGAGAGACTAAGTATGACCTTGAATCCAGTGTGCTATATAAACATTCCTAATGTTGTACTGTACAAACAGTGTTATCTTCTGCACTTTTTATTGCGAAGTAATTCTAGGTGCATGGGAAATTATAGAATAGTAGAGAGGTCTCAGGTACCTTTCCATTTTTCCCAATGCTTATGTCTTACATAATGGTATAATTATAGTAGAATATCAAAACCACAAAATTGAAGTTGGTGAAATATGTGTCTCATTTTAGCCATATATGTGGGTTTGTGTAACCACCATCAAAACCAGGATCCAGACTCCCACGGCCACAGAGATCTCCCGGTTCTCTCCTTTAAAGTCACACTGCACACACACACAAGCACCCTAACCCCAGGCAGGTGCTCATCTGTTCTCCATCTCTATCATTTTGTCCGTTCAGTCATGCCATAGAAATGGATTTATATAGTATGTGTCACTTTCTGATCAGCTGTATTCACGTAGCATACCGCCCTTCACATCCATTCAAGTGTTATCAATTGTATGTTTCTTTTATTGTTGATAAGCATTTCGGATTTCTTTTTAATTTTACTTGGTTTGTTTTCTTACTACTACTGCTTTTATCAAAAAATGTTGCCTGGCTCTTATTCAGATGGCAAAAGCCGTGAAGTTCTAGAGCTCTGAACACCAAGAACTCTGCACGACTGGTGACATCTGAGCCACATGGGACCCTGTCCTCCTTATTCTGGCTGAGTTGAATTATTGACCCAACTCCACCTTCTGGCCGTGGGGTACAGCACTCCCTAAAGTTGACTAAAGCCCCCACAGTTGACGTTACCTTCTAGAGAAAAGACAGACAACAGAGCATAATGTAAATGATATAATTGTAGATACTAAACATGTAAATAAACATAAAATAATTGTGCAGGGCCCAGGGGTGGACCATGAGGTGCGTGTTGGGGAAGAGATAAACTATTTCAGATGCAGTGAGCAAGGGGTACCTGAGCCGTGTTTCAGCGCAGACCTGAGGCAAGCAGTGAGTCTTATGGAGGCTGGGCTTGAACTCACTGAACAGAGAGAGCAGCAAGGGTGAGGGGCCTGAGGCAGGAATAAGCTCGGTGTTTTCCTGGAAGGGTGAGGCCCACAACTCAGGACATAAGTACAGGCAGAGGTAGGCCAAGGATTTCAGCACTGCGTTAATTCTTGGTATCCCCACACAAGTGTCCAGGCACTTTGGGACTCTAAAAATCTAAGATTTCTTTACAGGGCAATCCACAAATCTCACAATTAAGTCTCACCATTAATGGAGTACACTGAGTGTGTGTGTGTGTGTGTGTGTGTGTGTGTGAGAATACACACATATAAGCGAGTGTTTGCCACTGTAGAGTGGTATTTGGGTCCTTGCTCCCAAATACTCCTCTTAATTAATAGCATATGAAAAGCATAAATAGGGACACCTGGGTAGCTCAGTCGGTTAAGTAGCTGCCCTCCGCTCAGGTCATGACCTCAGGGTCTTGGGATGGAGTCCCACAGGGTCTGGGCTCCGTAGGGAGTCTGCTTCTCCCTCTTCCTCTGCTCCTCCCCCCTCTTAAATAAATAAATAAATAAATACCTTGTTTTTTAAAAAGAAAAGCATAAATAATTGGAAGGTAGGTTACTGATATTAACCCACGTCAATTACTTTAAGTATCTTAATGGTCTTTAACGGGGAATCCATACTCTGATGATAATCTCTGCCTCACTTGGGGCACCATGAACCTTCTCCCATAAGACGTGATATTTGCATGCTTGTATTATCTCATTCTATAGTTGATCTGGATCTTATATATCTTCATATCACCTACAACAAAATTCAGTGCCTTGGTTTTAGGAGGAGGTTAGTTAATGTTAAGGAGAATTCAGTATATTTAGGGGGTTTTGTTTGTTTAAAGGATTTTATAGAAAGAGGAGAAATACACGAGGGCAATGAGTACTTAAAGGGGCTAATGTGGACAGTGTCTGGGATGGGTCTGCAGTGAGTGTGGTGGAGGGGGCAGTGGGGAGGAGAAGGGTAAACCCAGAAGACAAGTGAGACCACCTGGGAAATCTCTTCCTTACAGAAACCTTCAAAGGTGGATCAAAACAGGATTTGCTCTGTATCTCTTTTCTCAGAATATCTCCTGCCCTCTCTAAATGTTGACCCAAGAAATTCATGCCATTTTGAAACTGGAGCATTTGGCCTCTCCATTCCCTTTTCTACTTTGTAAGTGCCTTGTTCACAATATGAACTCTTGGGAAACAATCAAGACTCTTGAATTAGCAAGGGTCATGTGTGTACGTCAGTGACCATTCTCTGCATCAGGACAAGGAACTCAAAGAGAGTAACAGAACAGGAATTCCTCTGATTGTAGCTTCTGTGCTTTTCAACTGCTACATACATGAGTTCTAAATAACACACCATCATCTGCCAGCAAAGCCCTGCATGACCAGCCATTCTGTCATTGCCTGTGCGTTCTGGTGCTTTGGAGAGAGGTAACAGGCATCACCAGCTGCCCCCTTTGTGCCTTGCGTACTCTGGTATCACTGGTGGGCAGACAGATTCAACCATGACTGGGTTCTTTTTCCCTTTCAAAGCAGTATCCAAGCTCACTTTGGTGTGCCTCTCCTATCCTCATAGTTAATAGAGTATTGGACGTTTTTCCTTTTCTCTCTCCGTCTTCCATCAGATGGCAAGTTCCTTCAGGGTGCCACCATGTCTTAAATTTCAACCACCTGTGGTACACAGGTGTAGAGTTGATGCTTTGTACATATGTCCAGACATGGAATGTGAAATTACTTTCTGATATTAGGGGGAAAATTAATACTTGAAAATATACTAAAACTGTTTTTAAAAACATTCCCAGATCCAGAATGTGTACATGGTCCAATATGAAAGAGAGCTAAAGAGAAAAATGCAGTCCATTATCTATGATGCAAATCAAAGAGGAGTGGCTAATGAAGTATCTCTGGGACAATGTGAAGAAAAAAGAAAAATTACTGAAGATAAACTGAATAATCTTCGGGTAAAACTAACAGTACTATTGCAGAAACTCCAGCTGGTAAGTAAAATATACTCTGTGGAGGGAGCACTGAGCTACTTCCTCTCCTGCCCTCATCATCCACTTATGGGCTTCCGACAGGTCACTGTATGTAGCCCTTACTCTCCCTACAGGGATATTGAAATCGTAAATAAATAAACTTCGAAAGTATATATGAGAAAATTTTTAAAAAGTCTTATTTTTTTCTCTTACAAAAATCAGAAACTTTTCTTATGCTTTTGGTAGAGTTTAATGAACCCTCTCCCCTCAATAGTGTATTTTCAGTAGGATTTTTTTCTAATTTTATCAGATAGCAAAATATTTTAAATTTTATCTCAATACATAATTAAAAATGGACTCTTCTCATCTTCGAGGAGAGGTTAGAGAGGTCAGGAAACATTGTTTGAGTATGCTGTTCATCTTGTTTGGATAGATGAACACAAAGAACAAGGCTTCTGTGATGGGATGCGCTAATGAGGGAAGATCCATCTTCTCTCTATAACATATAGAAATTCAGGATGGGATACATACAAAATTAAAATATGTATGGCCATTGTTGAAGAGTCTTTCCGTAGATGGCAGAAATAAATTGAGAAATCAACAGTGAGCCTAGGAAGTACATGGTTTTTTGTACCCAGGCCCTGAGCCTGGGACAGGAGATAAGGCCTTCCTGGGCCTCGAAAGGTGAGAGGGCAGGAGCTGAGTGCCCCACAGTGAGGCCTGACTGAATGGAGGGTTACCTTGCCCAGGAAGGCGGGTCGGGGAGAGACCAGGAAATGCTCACACATCAGGATAGGACGTGATGAGCATGGGCTTTGAAGCCAGGCATTTGTCCCACTGTTCATGGATTAAGCAGTCCAGGGAAGGACAGTATGAAATTGCCCAAACAGAGAACTGGGGAAAAGGAGAGAAAAAGAGACAGATGAGGGCGGCAAGCCCAGGGCTGGGGGAAAAGATGCTGCAGAGGGAGGTAGAGTGACAGAGAAGTCAAAATCTTCTTACTCATCTGTTTCACATATAAGGCTAAAGATTCATGAACTTTTGAGCCCTGCATCAGGCTCCTTGCTAAGTGGGGAGTCTGTTTCTCCCTCTGCCTGCCACTCCTCCTGCTTGTGCATGCTCTCTCTCTCTCTCTCTGACAAATAAATAAATAAAATCTTTAAAAGAATAAAAAAAATTTTTAAATGGGGAGATCAGAGCCTATAACAGAGAAGGATGAGATGGAGGCAGGTGGCTTTAGGAATATGACAAGTAATTAAATAGAAGGAAAGTAGGGGCGCCTGGGTGGCTCAGTTGTTAAGTGTCTGCCTTTGGCTCAGGTCATGATCCCAGGGTCCTGGGATCAAGCCCCACACTGGGCTCCCTGCTTAGCAAGAAGACTGCTTCTCCCTCTCCCACTCCCTCTGCTTGTGTTGCTTCTCTTGCCGTCTCTCTCAGTCTCTCTGTCAAATAAATAAAATGTTTTTTAAAAATTAAAATAAATAAATAGAAGGAAAGCCAGTTGAACTAACCTCCACTAAGGAAGGGGAAAAAAAAATGATCCAAGTTCCTAACCGCTTGTGAACCTAAAATGAGATTAAAGGTGAAAACATAGTAAAAGACGAAAGACATTATTCCAGGGTAAGGTGGGTTTTGGTGCTATGGGAACCCTAGGGAGGAATGTTCCAGGGCCGCCCGGATTACAGGGGTACAGCCTGCAGCTTCGCTGCCTGCTCTGATAGTTGATTCTCTTTTCCAGGGCAATCCAGCAGGAGACTGGGAGCAGATTGACAGGTACTTAGAAGCTTTGCTTCAAGAAGATAATCCCCGTTTCCAGAACGCTTTAAATAAAGTGACTACAGATGCAGGACATGGTCTCCCTTTAGAAAGAAACGGAGAGTCAAAATCAGAAGTCAGAAAAGATAATCTCTTTTAAAAATGATAATAAGATGAAGATTCTTTTCAAAACGGGTTTTCCCTTGTACTTGTTAGTGTACGGTTTGTCCTGTTAAATCCTGAGGAGATTGTGAACTTTAGAAATAGAGACTGATTTACAATTGACACATTCGAGGTCCGGTTCCCTAACTCTTCCTGTTACTGCAGAAACTGTTCCCGGAGTTCTCCAGTTCCCACGTAAGCTACTAAGAAAGAGATGTCAGTTAGGCTTAAATTCTGTTTTCACTAGAAGATTATAATAACTAGGAAATAGTGGCTTTCGAAATCAGTGTACAAAGGACTACAGAATCACCTCCTCTTAAAACTTGTGTTGAAATGGAAAGGCCATGTGCCCTTTCTCCACAGCAGCTAATACTCAGTAAAGCAGAAAATAGAAATCCTCAAGAACCATAAGATATAATTTCTATGATAATTCTGTCGTTGAGTTGTAGTACAAGTACACATCTTCTATGTATCATGTGAACGCATATTACACATATGTAAGAGCTGTTTTTGTATTTTCCTGGGTAACTGATTATTTTTATTTGGTTAGAAGGTGTCTGCCATTTTGGAAAAAGCAATAAAGCATTTAATGTTTGTGGAACTGTATAATCTTAATTTAACGTACATACACACAGTACAAAATCCAGAACGTGTGAGATGGGATACGGTGGGGAGTCTTCACCCCATCTGTCTGTAGGCACTCAGTTACTCCTCTCCAGAGGTGTGCTTTTACCCATTACTCGTGCATCCATCCAAAAACAGTGTACATAAAACTGTATGAAGTCGTTATACAGGTATAAATACAAACGTAATGGCATCCAAAGGATTCTTTTGGTTTTTGCAGTTAATATAACTTCACGATCATTCCATATCAGGATCAGTACAGGGAGAGCCTCTTTATTTTTCCCTGCTCCTTATTGTTCTATTCTGTGGACATACTAGAATTTCTTTCATTATTCTCTATCGATGGTCCCTTAGATTTTTTTCCCATTCTTTTGCGTTTATATGTGCAGATCACTATAACTATGTTTATTTCACACATGTGCAGGTATATGTTAAATAAATCCCAGAAGATGAATTGCTGGGTCAGAGGACATACACATTTTATTATTAATAGATAGTTCCCAGTAGTACTGCATAAAAATTTTGTTAATATACATTCCCACAGCAACATATGAATGCCTGTTTCCTCACACCTTCAGCTACGTGGTGAATTATTAAACTATTTTTTATTTTGCTGACCCAAGTGGGTGAAAAGTGGTATATCCTTGTAGTTTTAATGTATATTTCTTATGCTTATATGTAAGATTGAGCATCTTTTTTTTTTCATTTTTTTTCTTTAAGCTTTTTTATTTAAACATATAATGTAACCCCACCACCCTCTCCCAACCCCTCTCCCCCCCACCCCCCTCAGTTTGTTTTATGACATTAAGAGTCTCTTTTGGTTTGTCTCCCTCCCGATCCCATCTTGTTTCATTTTTTCTTTTCCTACCACCTTAACCCCCACCCCTGTTGCATCTCCACTTCCTCATATCAGGGAGATCATGTGATAGTTGTCTTTCTCCAGTTGACTTATTTTGCTAAGCATAATACGCTCTAGTTCCATCCATGTCGTCGCAAATGGTAAGATTTCATTTCTTTTGATGGCTGCATATTATTCCATTGTATATATATATACCACCTCTTCTTTATCCATTCATCTGTTGATGGACATCTAGGTTCTTTCCATAACTTGGCTATTGTGGACATTGCTGCTATAAACATTCGGTTGCACATGCCCCTTCGGATCACTACGTTTGTATCTTTAGGGTAAATACCCAGTAGTGCAATTGCTGGGTCATAAGGTAGCTCTATTTTCAATTTTTTGAGGAACCTCCATGCTGTTTTCCAGAGTGGTTGCACCAGCTTGCATTCCCACCAACAGTGTAGGAGGGTTCCCCTTTCTCCACATCCTCGCCAGCATCTGTCATTTCCTGACTTGTTCATTTTAGCCATTCTGACTGGTGTGAGGTGGTATCTCATTGTGGTTTTGATTTGTATTTCCCTGATGCCCAGTGATGTGGAGCACTTTTTCATGTGTCTGTTGGCCATCTGGATGTCTTCTTTGCAGAAATGTCTGTTCATGTCCTCTGCCCATTTCTTGATTGGATTATTTGTTCTTTGGGTGTTGAGTTTGCTAAGCTCTTTATAGATTTTGGATACTAGCCCTTTATCTGATATATCGTTTGCAAATATCTTTTCCCACTCTGTCAGTTGTCTTTTGGTTTTGTTGACTGTTTCCTTTGCTGTGCGAAAGCTTTTGATCTTGATGAAGTCCCAATAGTTCATTTTTTCCCTTGCTTCCCTTGCCTTTGGCATTGTTCCTAGGAAGAAGTTGCTGTGGCTGAGGTCGAAGAGGTTGCTGCCTGTGTTCTCCTCAAGGATTTTGATGGATTCCTTTCTCACGTTGAGGTCCTTCATCTATTTTGAGTCTATTTTCATGTGTGGTGTAAGGAAATGGTCCAATTTCATTTTTCTGCATGTGGCTGTCCAATTTTCCCAACACCATTTGTTGAAGAGGCTGTCTTTTTTTCCATTGGATATTCTTTCCTGCTTTGTCAAAGATTAGTTGACCATAGAGTTGAGGGTCTATTTCTGGGCTCTCTATTCTGTTCCATTGATCTATGTGTCTGTTTTTGTGCCAGTACCATACTGTCTTGATGATGACAGCTTTGTAATAGAGCTTGAAGTCTGGAATTGTGATGCCCCCAACTTTGGCTTTCCTTTTCAATATTCCTTTGGCTATTTGAGGTCTTTTCTGGTTCCATATAAATTTTAGGATTATTTGTTCCATTTCTTTGAAAAAGTTGGATGGGATTTTGATAGGCATTGCCTTAAATGTGTAGATAGCTTTAGGTAGCATAGACATTTTCACAGTATTTATTCTTCCAATCCATGAGCATGGAACGTTTTTCCATTTCTTTCTGTCTTCCTCAATTTCTTTCATGAGTACTTTATAGTTTTCTGAGTATAGAATCTTTGCCTCTTTGGTGAGGTTTATTCCTAGGTATCTTATGGTTTTGTGTGCAATTGTAAATGGGATTGACTCCTTAATTTCTCTTTCTTCTGTCTTGTGTTGGTGTAAAGAAATGCAACTGATTTATATGCATTGATTTTATATCCTGACACTTTACTGAATTCCTGTACAAGCTCTAGCAGTTTTGGAGTGGAGCCTTTTGGGTTTTCCACATATAGTATCATATCATCTGCAAAGAGAGATAGTTTGACTTCTTCTTTGCCGATTTGGATGCCTTTAATTTCTTTTTGTTGTCTGATTGCTGAGGCTAGGACTTCTAGTACTATGTTGAATAGTAGTGGTGATAACGGACATCCCTGACGTGTTCCTGACCTTAACGGAAAAGCTCTCAGTTTTTCTCCATTGAGAATGATACTTGCAGTGGGTTTCTCATAGATGGCTTTGATAATATTGAGGTATATGCCTTCTATCCCTACACTTTGAAGAGTTTTGACTAGGAAGGGATGTTGTACTTTGTCAAATGCTTTTTCAGCATCTATTGAGAGTATCATATGGTTCTTGTTCTTTCTTTTGTTAATGTACTGTATCACATTGATTGATTTGCGGATGTTGAACCAACCCTGCTGCTCTGGAATAAATCCCACTTGGTCGTGGTGAATAATCCTTTTAATGTACCGTTGGAGCCTATTGGCTAGTATTTTGGTGAGAATTTTCACATCTGTGTTCATCAAGGATATTGGTCTGTAATTCTCTTTTTTGATGGGATCCTTGTCTGGTTTGGGGATCAAGGTGATGCTGGCCTCATAAAATGAGTTTGGAAGTTTTCCTTCCATTTCTATTTTTTGGAACAGTTTCAGGAGAGTAGGAATTAATTCTTCTTAAATGTTTGGTAGAATTCCCCTGGGAAGCTGTCTGGCCCTGGGCTTTTGTTTGTTTGGAGATTTTTGATGACTGTTTCAATCTCCTTACTGGTTATGGGCCTATTCAGGTTTTCTATTTCTTCCTGGTTCAGTTTTGGCAGTTTATATGTCTCTAGGAAAGCATCCATTTCTTCCAGATTGTCAAATTTATTGACATAGAGTTGCTCATAATATGTTCTTATGATTGTTTGTATTTCTTTGGTGTTGGTTGTGATCTCTCCTCTTTCATTCATGATTTTATTTATTTGGGTCCTTTCTCTTTTCTTTTGGGTAAGTCTGGCCAGGGGTTTATCAATCTTATTAATTCTTTCAAAGAACCAGCTCCTAGTTTTATTGATTTGTCCTATAGTTTTTTTGGTTTCTATTTCATTGATTTCTGCTTTGATCTTTATTATTTCTCTTCTCCTGCTGGGTTTAGGCTTTCCTTGTTGTTCTTTCTCGAGCTCCTTGAGGTGTAGGGTTAGGTTGTGTATTTCCTTTCCTGTTTCTTGAGATAGGCTTGTATCGCTATATATTTTCCTCCCAGGACTGCCTTTGCTGTGTCCCACAGATTTTGGACCCCGTTGTGTTTTCATTATCATTTGTTTCCATGGTTTTTTTCAATTCTTCTTTAATTTCCTGGTTGACCCATTCATTTGTTAGAAGGATGCTGTTGAGTCTCCATGTATTTGTGCTCTTTCCAAATTTCCTCTTGTGATTGAGTTCTAGCTTCAGAGCATTGTGGTCTGAAAATATGCAGGGAATGATCCCAGTCTTTTGATACCAGTTGAGACCTGATTTATGACCCAGGATGTGATCTATTCTGGAGAATGTTCCATGGGCACTAGAGAAGAATGTGTATTCTGTTGCTTTGAGATGGAATGTTCTGAATATATCTGTGATGTCCATCTGCTCCAGTGTGTCATTTAAGACCTTTATTTCCTTGTTGATCTTTTGCTTGGATGATCTGTCCATTTCAGTGAGGGGTGTGTTAAAGTCTCCTACTATTATTGTATTCTTGTCGATGTGTTTCTTTGATTTTGTTATTAATTGGTTTATATAGTTGGCTGCTCCCATGTTAGCGGCATAGATATTTAAAATTGTTAGATCTTCTTGTTGGACAGACCCTTTGAGTATGATATAGTGTCCTTCCTCATCTCTTATTATAGTCTTTGGCTTAAAATCTAATTGATCCGATATAAGGATTGCCACCCCAGCTTTCTTCTGGTGTCCATTAGCATGGTAAATTGTTTTCCACCCCCTCACTTTCAATCTGGAGGTATCTTCATGTCTATAATGAGTTTCTTGTAGGCAGCATATGAGTGGGTTTTGTTTTTTTATCCATTCTGAAACCCTGTGTCTTTTGATTGGGGCATTTAGCCCATTTACATTCAGGGTAAGTATTGAGAGATATGAATTTAGTGCCATTGTATTGCCTGTATCGTGATTGTTACTGTATATTGTCTCTGTTCCTTTCTGATAATACTTTTAGGGTCTCTCTTTGCTTAGAGGATCCCTTTCAATATTTCCTGTAGAGCTGGTTTGGTGTTTACAAATTCTTTCAGTTTTTGTTTGTCCTGGAAGCTTTTTATCTCTCCTTCTATTTTCAATGATAACCTAGCTGGATAAAGTATTCTTGGCTGCATGTTTTTCTCGTTTAGTGCTCTGAATATATCATGCCAGTTCTTTCTGGCCTGCCAGGTCTCTGTGGATAAGTCTGCTGCCAATCTAATATTTTTACCATTGTATGTTAACAGACTTCTTGTCCCGTGCTGCTTTCAGGATTTTCTCTTTGTTGCTAAGACTTGTAAATTTTACTATTAGATGGCGGGATGTGGACCGATTCCTATTAATTTTGAGGGGTATTCTCTGCACCTCCTGGATTTTGATGCTTGTTCCCCTTGCTATATTAGGGAAATTCTCTACAATAATCCTCTCCAGTATACCTTCTGCTCCTCTTTCTCTTTCTTCTTCTTCTGGAATCCCAATTATTCTAATGTTGTTTCATCTTATGGTATCACTTATCTCTTGAATTCTCCCCTCATGGTCCAGTAGTTGTTTGTCTCTCTTTTGCTCAGCTTCTTTATTCTCTGTCATTTGATCTTCTATATCACTAATTCTTTCTTCTACCTCATTTATCCTAGCAGTAAGAGCCTCCATTTTTTATTGCACCTCATTAATAGCTTTTTTTATTTCAACTTGATTAGATTTTAGTTCTTTTATTTCTCCAGAAAGGGCTTTTATTTCTCCTGACAGGGTTTCTCTAATATCTTCCATGCCTTTTTTGAGCCCAGCTAGAACCTTGAGAATCGTCGTCCTGAATTCCAGATCTGACATATTACCAATGTCTGTATTGATTAGGTCCCTAGCCTTCGGTCCTGTCTCCTGCTCTTTTTTTTGTGGTGAGTTTTTCCACCTTGTCATTTTGTCCAGATAAGAATCCGCTGTTCTTCTTGTTAAGTGAACTTGGTCTTGGCTGGATTTCTTGTTGATCTTCTGGGGGAGGGGCCTGTTGTAGTGATTCTCAAGTGTCTCTGTCCCAGTTGGAATTGCACGGCCCTTATCAGGGGCCGGGCTAAGTAATCCTCTCAGGTTTGCTTTCGGGAGCTTTTGTTCCCTGAATGCTTTCCGTAGAGTTCCGGAGGACGGGAATGAAAATGGCGTCCTCCCAATCTCCGGTTTGGAGGAGCCCAGAGCTAGGGGTCCCAGTCTTCAGTGCGCCTTCAGAGAAAAGCGCTTAATCATTCCCGTCCCCCAGCCTCCAGCCGCACTTGGAGAAAATCATGCATAATCAGTCCCATCTCACTGGCTTCTGGCTGTGCTCCAAGGTCACCCAGCCTGTGACCAAGTGTCTCTGTCTCTGGCAGAGTCCCACCTGGAGTCTCCGAACCCCGTAGATCCCTGAGCTCTCCCGGGTCGGAGTCTCCCCGGATCTTGTGGGGACCCCTCGCACAGAGCACCAGCCCGTGTCACAGACCACGTCTCTAGGAAACCCCAAGTTGAGAGTTCACTTTTCGGCTCTGTCTCCACTGCCGGCTCTCCCGCTCCCCTGTGAGCTCTGTGACACTCAGACACCCCCGATCCTTCTGTGACCCCACGGGACCTGAGTCCACGTTGTCCCCTTGAGGTCTTCACCCCAATTTAGCCTCTGGAGTGATGTCCCTCCGTGGAGCAGACTTTTAAAAGTCCTGATTTTGTGCTCTGTTGTTCGGCCGCTTGTCGGGAGCCGGCTCCTCCCCCCGGGGTCTATCTTCCCGTCACATTGTATTCACTTCTCCGCTGGTCCTACCTTTTAGAAAGTGGTCGATTTTCTGTTTCTAGAATTGGTGTTCTTCTTCTCTTCAGTCTCCTGTTGGATTCGTAGGTGTTCGGAATGGTTTGATAGGCTATCTAGCTGATCTCCTGCTGCCTGATGTCGTCTCAGCCTGCTACTTCTCCCAAGATTGAGCATCTTTTCATGTTTAAAATGTATTTGAATTTTTAAATTTGGCTTTTTCCCCATTTTTCTATTTGGTGGTATTTTTTAAAAAAAATTTTATGTATTTATTTGAGACAGCTGGGGGAGGGTGCGTGTAAAGGGCAAGGGAGGAACAGACTCCCAGTTGGGCAGAGAGCTTAATGCAGGGGTCAATCCCAGGCCCCTGGGATCATGACCTGAGCCCAAGGTAGACTCTTAACTGACTGAGCCACCCAGGTGAACTGGTGGTAAGTATTTTCTTACCAATTTTTAGGAACTATTTTTATATTAGGGAAATTGTTTTTTTATATTACATGTGTTACAGCTATTTTCTTCTAATTTTTTATTGAAAAAAATTTATGGTGTTTTGAGCCATGTGGGATTAAAAATTGTGGGGGGTTTAATTTACTTTTCTTTATACCTTCTGGTTTTGAGTCATATTTAGAGAGGGCATTCTAATGCTAAAACTATAAGGAAATTTTACTTTGTTATAATGACTTTAAACAGTATATTGTTAAATCTTTGATTCATCTAGAATTTATTTTGGTGAAGGGAGTAAGCTAAAAATCTAACTGTGTTTCCAGATAGATACAGTATTGTCCCCAAACTATTCATCAAATAACCAATTTCTTCCCCCACTGATCTGCAGTGCCACAGTTACAGCATGTTAAATTCCTATTTGTGTTTGGGCCAAGTTCTAAAAAAAAAAAATTATTAGTTTTCATTGATTGTTTCAAGTTTTCTCATGTTAGACCCATGTTGTTTTGGTAGGGGTAGTCAATAATTTTATATTTCAGAATTTTCTTTTGTATGTTTGCATATTTAATTCTTATCCAGACTTAGAATTAGCTGTTTCAGTCAATACCTACCCCTCAGACTTTATTTACATTTTGTTTGGTGTGTGGTGGTGTAATAGATTAAGGTAGAATTGCCTTTATTTCATTACCAAGTCTTTCTACCCAAGACCAAAATATGGTTTTCTGTAGTCTTTATGGGTGCCCTGTATTAGCATTTAAAATATTTCTTGAGATACATCCAGCACATTCTAGTTAAATTTATTGTAATTTAGATTTATCCTTTGACCTTTTAGAAATGAAGTCTTTTTCCCATTATCTTATAGCAGGTTAATATTTTATATAGCAGGATTCCTGAGTTTGGGATATCAATATTATATCCAATATAAGAATCCTTATACTATTTCTAATAGTTTTGAATATTTTTCTGTATCAACAAGTAATCATTAGGCAGATTTTTTTTTTAAAAGGATCGTTTACATAAAGAAACAGTTTCTGGATCTCAGGTCCTTGTATTCTTGATTTATCCAAAAATCTTCCTTCCATAAGGGATCTCCTTGGCCCCTTGAAAAATTCCATTACCTTTTTCTTCCATCATCACCAGCCGTTCTTTTCTTAATTTAAAAATTGGTGATTAATAAATATTAATGGTGAAAAGAAGTCAATGCCTCTGAGCATCCTTCTGGCAGACATTTCAAAGGAGTCTGCACAGGGACTTCCCCAGAGAATGGTCTTTGAAGATCCTAACAGGATAGTTCTCATATTCCTACCAGGACTGAGTCCCCATTGGCTCATCATCTTTCTTTATCCTCCACATAAGGAATCTCATCTACTCTAATGGTTTCGAGTGATACTTCCAAATGAATGAGTTCCACATTTCTATAATCTTATTGAACACCTGTTATTTAACTGTAATTATGGATTCAAAACTCTTCTATTTGAAGTCTATATTGGTATGTTTGAAACAAAATTAATCCTATATACCCTAACCACCCCCACCTTCTGTCAAGGTGCTTCATTTAGGCTCCAAGGGCTCCTGTTCTTAGGGAACCTGGGTTTTAAATAGGTAATCAATTAGGACTAAGGAATAGGGACTAAGACAGAAACCAGACTTAGGAACTGAGTCAATATGAGAATTGGAGAAAAAATGGAGTAAGGTTAGGAGAGGAGAACCATGCTTGGGACCAGATGACCCCAGGTCAAACATAATGGAATTCTGTTAATTCCTACATACAGTTGGCAGCAAGATGGCTTGAGGACCACACAGGGCAATTTATTTTCATTTCTGGACCATGGATATAGTTTCCAGGTTCATTCACTCCATTTTCAAGTCCTTTGTGATTGGGGCTTGACTCTCAGACAAGATTAGCTTGGGAACTGGAATTGGAGAAAACTGGAAGGCAGAAGGCATGGGTAGAAGCAGACTTAAGAGACAGAAAAGACAAGGAACAGCAAAAAAAAAAAAAAGGGGGGGGGAAGGTAAGAACAATGTCTGAAGACACAGCTTGATATGTCCCTTTATCTATAGACCACACTTTTCTGCTTACTACATTTACGTTTTTACTACTACTAACATGGTTATCTTTCCCCATTTCCCTCTTCTGTACATAGACCTCCTTTATATTTTAACAGTACTCAGAATGTGTAAATTTTCTGTGGTTTAAGATATTTTTCACCTAAATTTATCTTCATAATATTTAGGTATGAAAAGACAAATATTCTTGTTACTGTTTTACAGATGGGAATCTGAGCCTCTAATGTTTCAGTGCAGTAAGTGCAAACAAAGCCTGGAGCCCAGGCTTCCTCATTGCAACTCAGAGTTCCTTCCATGAGACCCCACTCCGCAATGTAGTTATAATTTATGGCTGACAATATGGCAAAGATTACTCTTTCTAAAATATTGCCTCCGCCCTTCACAGAAAACTATATCTCTGAATGGCAGTAAACACAATCCCATCAGTTACAATAAATGACCTAGTCTTAAAACTGTACAGATGAGTTAATCTCACTGGCTTTCTATTCTTATTTAGCCTATAGCTGTAAGAGTTTAGAGTCACTCTCTAAAGGCATATGTTAGCCTCCAGTTTTAGTGAAGATTGAGGAACCAAATCGGTAGGGACCTTACATGAAAACCTGAGAAAAAGCTGCAGACTCTGAATCACGATGGGAAATAGCGGAACCAAAGCTAGTGGTCAGACAACAGTTTCTGCTAAAGAGACCTATGTGTGGTACAGAAAATTTATGAGGGAATATCCATCCATTCATGCAAACACTGCATGATTTTAAGACACTCTTGGGTCTGCAGGGTCTGAATCCAAAGGCCAATCAACATGTTGATCAAGTCTATAATACCCTTGACATGAACAAGGTAAGACCTTTACTTCTTATTTGGCTATGGTTCTGTATTCTCCCCTTTTTGAAAATTTGAAATAGCCTGAGGTAAAACGTGTGCATCTCACTGAATTAGGAACTCTTCAGAGAACCCACAGCTTGTAGGTAAGTGAGTCATTAAACACATTTAGCTACTGACGGCATGAAAGTAATTGGGAACTAGCCTCTCCGCCCTTGGAAATGTTCTGCATGTAGGGAGTTATTTTAAAACCAAATTAAATCTCGGCATGGAATTCTAATGCTATCGTTTAAACAAATCTAATAAGTGCAGATTGATTTACAAAGACTGTTTTCAAAGTATTTAATGCGTTGGTGACATTTTATAGAAAAGCAAATTACAGGAATCTGCTTTAAAAAGTGTGATTGCATCTAGATTGGCAGGAAAAATCAATACAAATTCGCCAACATGTTTTTTGTACTCAGAAGCTGGAATGCTGGAATACTTTTTCATATCTGACCATTTTAGTTGGGGGGAAAAAATTTAGTTTTAATTCAGATAAATTTTAGTTTCTAAAGATTGTGAGTCAACTATTGTCTTGAATTTACTCATTGCTGAGGAATTGCAGCACGTTGAATTTTCAAGACTTCTAAAGATACAAAGATGAGGGGGAAAAAATTGGGAATAGGAAAAAAGCCAAAAAAGTAACAATCTCACCTAGCAGGGTCAAATTCTTCTTGCCTAATTTTCCTTGTGTGTTTCAGTTATTTTTCACCTGTACATTTCAAAATGGGCTGATGGCATCTAGAATGAAAGGGAAAGGGGAAATATTACTCATTGAATAATAGATGACTTTAGAAGGCTGTGTGTGAGAATAGGTGAGAACGAAGAGATAATTAAATACAATTAAAATGATTGGCTGTCCATTGAGATGTGTGGAGTCTAGCACAGCCCTTTGAGCCCTTTTTCAAATCAAAACAGAAAACAAAATAACAAACCAAACAGCAGATGACTTAAAAAGAGGTACCAGCCAGAAACTGGGGAAGATTAAACCTGTGCAATATTAACAGCTATTTTAATTCTGGTAATAATGTAGGGAACACATATCTTTTAGGACATGTTCTTTGTTATCAAGCATGAATGAGGCACTGCCTGCTTAGCATAGCAGTGTCTCCTGCCTCATAAATTTTACTTAGTGTAGATGCAAACAAACAACAGTTCTGCCCTCAAGGAGCTTACAAATCAGTGGGAAAACGAGGCAGATTCTGCTTTTGTTCTTAATGCTGAAATATATTCTAGATAAGCTAGAAGCTGAATGTTTGTGTCCCCCTGTTAACCTTAAAAATAAACCTATCGGTTTTACCAGCAAAGTGGGATTATTTGGAAATAGGAGAGAACCGCAATTTTGGACAAGCAAGCTATGGCAGAACCATAGGCCTGTCTGCAGAACAAAGGAGAGGACCTCTTGTGCAGAGGAAAGGGCGAGATTGGGAAGGCTTTTATAAACAAAAAGTCGGTTTGAGTAAACTGGGAGTTTGAAGTATAGTGGCTTTTCACTATCTGAATTGTGGCCGTATCTCCTGGCTTGGCTGCTGTGGGATGAGGGTGGGGCACTTCTTTTCTTGCCTTGCAGGTAGTGAAAAAGTAGTATCCACAGGCAAGATCCAGTCTCTTCTGGTTCTGTGTGCAGTGGATGAGTGGTGGGGCAGGAGAGCTCCCCCAGCTGGCCTCCTGACTCCATTCTGAAAGAGCTTTCCATTTTTATTTGTCACTTGCCCAAATTCATATGCTGAAATCTAACCCCGGCAGTGCCAATATGATAGTATTTGGAGATAGGGTCTTTGGGAGATGATTAGACCAGGAGGGCAGAACCTTCATGAATGGGCTTACAACCCTCATAAAGAGACCCCAGAGAGTGTCTTCCTGCATGTGAGGACACAGTGAGAAGACTGGCTGTCTATGAACCAGTAAGTGGGCTCTCACCGCACAGTGAATCGGCCTGAGCCTCAATCTTGGATTTCCTCCCTTAAAGAACTGTGAGAAATAAATTTCCGAGTGTTTTCAATTGCCCAGTCCATGGTATTTTTGTTACAACAGCCTCAAGTGACCGAGACAGGGACCTGTGTGCATGTTGGCATGTGGTCCGTGTATCCCTGCCTGTGTGTGTTTCAGCTCCTTCTCTCCACCATTCTAGATGTTTTGGTCTTTGTGTGCAGCGGCCGCCCCACTGTGCTTGCTGAAAGCTGCCTCCCGCGGCTCTAGATTGCAGCTTCTCAGACTCTGACAGTCCTCCTGGGAGTTTAGAAGATGAACTGTTGTCAGGTTTTTTCAGTTCTTCTTGCAAGTAGCTGGTGCCTGTACCATGCCAGAGAATTTGCTGTCCGCCCAGTGCTTGTGGAAGCTATGGGTGTCGGGTTCCTGGGTAAGAGCAGGAACGTGGGAAAAGAAGTGCTGGGTGGAAACAATGGAGCCCGCTGTCGAGGGGCAGACAGCTTTCAGCCAGGCAGTCTGTGCGATTGTCCTCTCCGTCACAGCCACAGGATGGCCAAGCCCACCTCAGAAGCTTAATTAAATGATTCATGAGTTCTGCTATTATTCGTGCTTTATCGTCAAAATTTTACGTTTGCTTAGCAAGCAAGAGAACCTAGGCAGTGATGACGGATGCCACACAAGGTGTGGGGATCTTGATATAAAATCAGGTTGTAAAATGAGAAGAGTAAGGATTGCTCATTATCAAGTGATAGTGAGACATGATATGCAATTATGCACAGGAAAACAGAAAAAGCCATATACTTAATTAGATCAATAAAACTCTCAGCTGTCCAGACTCCTAGAGGATTTACTGTTTCTGTGGAGCAGCTCCTCTGTGGTTTTAACTCTTCTGGATGGAAATCATTCTAAAATGCATGTCATACTTCTCCTCCTCCTCAGAGTCCCAGTAAAAAACTTTCTGATATCAGAGTCATTATTATGAACATGGGTTGTTACATACTTGAAATACCACGAAGCACCCATACCTGTTGAAGTTGCTGGGGCTAAGTTTCTTAATGCTGAAAATCATGAAAATATATGCTTTTGTTGTATTTGCTTTTTGTTGTTTTTCTCTTTCTCTGCTGTCAGATACACCTTTACCAGCTTTCATTCATTTATTTATTTATTTGACAGAAAAGAGAGAAATCACAAGTAGGCAGAGAGCAGGGGGGAAGCAGGCCCGCTGCTGAGCAGAGAGCGGTGGTGGGGCTCGATTCCAGGACCCTAGGATCATGACCTGAGCCAAAGGCAGAGGCTTAACCCATTGAGCCACCCAGGTGCCCCTTTTCCAGCTTTCTGTTTGTTCTAATAATAACGAGTTTCCAATCTCTTCTTACACCGTCATTTCCAACCTGGCTTTGGCATGTACTCTAGTTAACTAAACTTGTTGGGATTGTGCTTAAAGTAGAAATAAATAGATCCTAAAGTGTAGAGCATAAAGTTTAGAACAATTCCTTGGGCTTATCACACACCCTTGCAGGCATCTCCTTGTCACTCCTTAATAGTAGTTAATTAACCATAGTTAAATGTGTCTGACACTGTTTTAGGGACAGTACATACACTAATGCATTCAACATCACAGTGATAATAGAACCCACATTACAGTAATGGCCATGACGTTGGCACCTCAGACCTAACCGGAAGGTAATTGACCAGGACCCCAGGTGCATTGCTTTGAAATCCTTCACCGTGTGCACCGAGTCCGTGCTTGGTTTTAGATGACCACCAATGATGGAGTGCAGCAGAAATAATAAGGCCAACCCATTCCTAAGACACAGGATTCCTTTGTCAGCAGGCTTTGACTCAAGGATTTCCTGGTGGCTTTGTCAAACCATTAGTACACGTCCGTCCAAACTTCTTTTACACCTTCCTCACGTGGGTCAGATTAGCTCACTTAGCATTTCCCAACTTCCTTCCTGTTTCATTCCAAATAACATTTCTCCAAATATGTCCCTTAAATTAGGATTAATAGGTCTAATATCCAATGAATAGAACCACAGGAACAGAGCCCAGAGAAAATGTAAAATTATAATAAAACCAGAAAAATTTTCCAGACCTGTTAGACACGTTTCACGAGGGTCCAACACAATCAATAGGAAGACATCAACTACAGTGTACATGGAGAAACTTTTTTAAACAGGGATTAAAAATAAGATCCTAAAATCTAAGAATATATATATAGATAAATATGTATATATATATATATATACATATATATATCACATCATCTTTATCCATTCCTCAATGGCCACTGTTGTTTCCATATCATGGCTATTGTAAATAATGCTGTTATATACATAGGGATGCATATATCCCTTAAGCATACTTTTTTATTGTTCTTGATTTGAGTTTGCATCCAAACAAGGTCCATAGGTGGAAATTGGTGGCTATGACTCTTAAGTTTGTTTTTTTCTGTAATAGTCCCCTAACCACCTCCTTTCCCTCAACCCCCCCCCCCATTTATGCCATCAATTTGCCGAGGAAAGTGAGTCATTGGTTCTGTAGAATGTTCTGCATTCTGGATTTAGTTGATTGCATATCTAACTTTCTAGTGCTATTGAGCTGTCTATTCTTCAAATTATGCATAAACTGGTATTTAGCTGTAGAGATGTGAATAGATTCAGATTCATTTGCTTGGCAAAAATACTTTGTAAGCACATAATTCTTGGTTGTCACACTTTTCTCGGATTGTCTGTTAGGTTCAGAGATGTCAGCCTGATAATGATGAGGCAATTATTAACTCCATGTAAAATAAGGAAGTCCATAATTTTGGTACACCAATAGGCTGTATACAGAGAACAAAATTTACTAGTTATTAAAATTAAACACTTGACTTTCAGATTAACCTACAATTGTGAGAGTAGGGAGGAAGAACTGTGGTGTGCTGGGAAATGTTTAATAACTGGTTCTCCGGGGTGGTGGGAGAAGCCCTGGTAACCTACACTGATCTCCATGGTGTAAATACTCCCACCATGGCCAATTTCAGGCTACCAACCATCTAATAGTTGGTCTGCAAAATTCCTGAAAATTTAACAATCAGCTCACCCCAGCAGATAGAATAGGCTTCAGGATGTTGCTTGGATATATGTGAGGGTCATAGAACTAAATACCCATCATTTGCTATAATAAGATACAAACAGATAATGTCTAGAGTTGATCAATCTAAACATCAGTAGAATAACCATCATTATAGACATGTAAATAAAGGCTAGGGAAAATAACCCGAAAGTTCAAAGTTTTAAATGATAAGCCTTCTCATTTAATTTCAACCGTGCAATAATAAAAACTGATTGAAAAATGTCTGATGATAACAAAAAGTAAATTTTAAAAGACAGCACAAAACATATTAGCCCATCTTTGTAAGTGAGGTAAGCGATAGAAACCGTACTCCTCAAAATTAAGGTCTGTCTCTGCGTAAGGGACAACCTTGATTCCTTACTTTCTGCAACTCTGAATTGTCCATTGCATGATGGAAATCCTACAGATTCCAAAGCAGAGGATCAAATCGAACTTAACTTCTGCTATGCTGAGATCCAGCAACGAGAGAAGTGCCCAGGGCCGCTAGGCATCCCAGACTTTTGCGCTCCAGCCACCCTGCTTTCTTAACACGTGATCTGCAATTTGCAATCTGCCCCTCTCCTCTCTCTTTTTACGTACAAGTGGTACGTGAATTCATCCTTGTGAAACAACAGTGCAGAAACATGAATGTAAAAACACATTAATCATCCCTTTCAGATCCTACGTGCTTTCCCAGACCAGGAACATACCATAGCGGCATAAAGTAGATGTTGAACAAATATTTACTGAATGAGTAAACAAAATAGTGACAAATGGAGTATCCTCCCTTTTCTATTTACACTTATTTCCCCTTTCCATTCCTCTCTCTCCTTTTCTCCCCTTTTCCCCATATTTATACCAAGGAAAGCCACTGTGTCTTCCAGAGTCTAATCTTGTTCCCAATTAGAGTAATTATCTCAAAGGAAATTTTGAAGTTTATTTTTTACCCCTTTCTAGCTTTGAAGAATTTCAGCTCACACACTCAAGCATTCAGGAAATGTAACTTTAGTTTTCCATAATGGGGTTAATTTATATTTTGAGTCCCCATTTTACCAAGGAGTGTTCCCCCTCCGCTTCCCATTGTTACATGTAAAGCCCAAGGCTGCGCTGAAATCCGCATGAACATGGGGCAGAGGAGCAGCTGTCCACACTGGTATTTGCTGAGACTGCATCTCTCCTCACCTCCTGCCCCAGTCTCAAGGCTGCTGTCTGCATGGTGGGCCTCCCCCTGGCTCAGGTTCCTCTGAGCTTCCTCATACTCCTAGTCACAGAAGCCTCTTAGGCTGGCTCAGGACTGTGACCAGATACTCCTTCTAGCCCTTCCTCCCAAGCCCAGTGAGAGAACCACAGGTGCTTGTGTCCTTCTGTCTGCCAAACCTGCCCAGTGTTCCTGTCACCCAGACCTCCAGCCATTCTTGGCCCTCAGAGAGAACTGCCCTCTCCCCTTCCTATTCCCCAGAGTCCTGCAATTCTCTCTTCCTTTCCCAAATCCAGCCTGTAGAATCTCGATCTAGTTTGGAAGGACTAAAGAGAAACTAGGGAAAACTGGCTCTAATCATGTATTCTTTCACATCTTTTGTTTATGGCATAAATTTTATGCTCTGAATCCTAAATGGCTTAAACTATTGAAAGTCAAGAGCTAAGAATGAACGTGATTTCTGCTTTTCTGCTACAGTGACTTAGCTCTTAGGTAATGAAAATCTTCACTGACTAGGGAGGGCTGGATGATAGAAGGGATTAGCAGGAGTGGAGTCACATCCTTAACACAGCAGTTATTATCCCGCTGGATTTGCAAATATTTACTGAGCAGCATGGTGAAAGGAATGTAGGCACAAAGATGCAGAGGAATCGTTCCCTGTCCTCAAAGGAGTTCAGAATCCCGTGGGATGGCAGATGCATCCTCAAGTAATAGAAGGTAGTAAAGAAAGACTGAGAGAGGGCAAAGCATACTGTTGAGTTGCAAGGTTCTAGATGGTCTCCGGTACTATAGGGCTGGTTTTAAACCCTGCCCAGGGATTTGACTGATGACCCAGCCTCTCCCGAGACAGGCAGGCTGGATGGAGGGGTCGGGGAACTCTCCAGTGGCATCCCTGAAAGACAGGCAACAGTAGAAAAACCATACTCACATTTTTTGGAGTGGTGGGGGGCGGGTGAGTAGGTAGGCAGTAGTAGATGTGACCTTCTATACCCACAAAGAGTTTACAATCTGGTTGAGGATGAAAGTTATGTGGTGACTAAATGCCCAAAGCATAGATAAAATAAAGCAGCATAACAGACTGTAGCAGGACTGCAACATTGACTGGGATCCGAGGATGGAACTAAAGCTAAAACATAGAGTCAGGCAAGGATTTTTGGAGAAGCTGAGGTACTCTGGGATGTTGGGAGAAGGAAAGAACTTGAATTATTACTAATAAATGGTAACACTTACTGAACGCTTCTGTACAATCACTGTTTTAAGCTCTTCAGTTATTAGATTCCTCCCAGCAATAATGTATACGTAGCTACTGTTCTTCACATTCCCATTTTTCCAACGAGGAGACAGGCAGAGAGGTTTAGTCACTTGCCTGAAATGGCACAGCAGAATTGGAATGCTGGCCGTCTGACTCCAAGGGCTGCATCCTAAATTGGCATTCCTCTTTTAAGTGAGGAGTTGAGAATTTCAACGAAGAGAACAGCTCCACTAAAAATACCAGGTAGGAGAGAGGAGGGTATGTAGGGACCTCACTGAGGCAAAGGGTCACTGCGAGAGGATCCCTGACAGCTGAACACGTTGGGCGCCTCACCTGTGTCTCTGCCACATCCCAACATCCCGTTGTTGCCACTGTGTGTGTTCTTATGTCACAGCTAAGCAGTGAGGCCCGCCAAGCACCTCGATGCCAGTAGTGACTTGCCTGGAGACTCTCAGAGCAGAAGGTGGGCCCTTGGCCCCTCTGGCTCCTGGTAACATTCTTACTCTGTGATAGGCGTGAAGGTGAATGGATGGCACTCTGGACCATATCTGGGCAACAGAGTGCCATTGGGAGCTCTGAGATCAAAAGCGCTCTGCCCCTCCTAAGACTCTGAGGTCTACAGGCGAGAGAAAATGGTTTCTCTGAACTTTCAGGTTTGGAACTCAAACCGTAAATGGAGTGATGGTATAAGCCAGAAAATCTATTGTCAGCACTAGGATACATTTAAATGCTAGGAGAAAATGAAACAGTGGGGAAGTTTTCAGGGTATTTAAATTCACCTCCTTGGAAAATCCTGGGAATCAAGGAGGGAATGTGAATGATTCCTTAGAAACACGGGTGATAACTGTTACAGAAAGAGCAAGTGGGAGGATCTAATAGATGATTACTATAGTATATGCTAGCTTACCTATAAATATGTTCACAGATCAAATCTTGGCTTCAATGTCAGGAGTCCTTGCTACTTTTAATGAGCCTTTCTGTGACTCTCTGTACTATGAAGCCCAGGACACCCCAGGGCAGTGGAGGCACTGCAGGAGGGGTGAGACTGCCGGGCTCCTGTCCCCGCTCTGACCCTTATTACTGTGTGTAATCTTGGACAAGGCTCCTAACCTCTCTGTGTCAGTGACATCAGTTCTAAAACTGAGACAAGACTTATCCTGCCTACATGATCACTGAGCGCATGAGAAATAACATAGGAGAAAACTTTGGGAAAATGTGCCCAAAGGCCCACCAACGGATGGTGGTTTATCTATAAATGCAGGTTAACTCCGATCTCAGCCTCCACCGGTCTGATAATGGGGAAGATTAAGTTTATCAAGCTCAGATTCGCTTTCTGAATGAACGGGTATACCTCCAGGTGCAGAGGTTGCGTGCCCACCAGTTCTCTTCTTTAACCGCCCCCAGTGCTCTAGAGGGTCCTTTGTGTGGTTTGGGGACACATTGGCCCCTTCAAATGGTTCCCAGTCACAGAATGAGATTAATTAAATGGGAGTCATCTTAGAGTTTCAATGGTCTTTTCAATCCGGGATGGCTGCACGGGAGCACTAGCTCTACTTGAAATGCACAAGTGACCTCTGGTTAGTTGGCTCCTTAGCCTCTCTCTGTGTGAGAACCCTTGAAAATTGGAGCAGGCAACCTGGCATTTAACTTTTGTCGTAATTGCTGTTGTTCATTAACCCCCAGCTTCTAACACTGTATCAGGTTGTCTGGCCTGCAGGGCGACCGCAATTCCTGCTGCTCCCAGTAAGACAGGCTCACTGCAAACAAATGACCATCTCCTATAGACCACAAATGAGGCTGCAGTCTCTTAAGGGGAAAGACCAAGCCTAGTGCTTCAGAAGGACCAACTTGGAAGCTCTCAGGAAGCATGTGTTGGTGATAATAAAACACCTCATATTTGGTTAGCACTTTGTAATTTACAAAGCATTTTCGCATATAACATCAATTATCAACATGCTGGTGGGGCATCTCACAGAATTTCACCTGCTAAAGACATCAGCTGTACCTGCTGACATACATTTCAACTTAAGCTGTTGTAACTCACATATTTGAATAAAACCTGTTGGAATTGTTGTTCTCAAATCTGGCTCCATATCAGAAGCACCTGGGGGTATTATTAAAATGACCACTGGCTGGGTCTCCACCTTAGCCCCACCAAATCAAAACAATGTTTTGTTTGTTGTAAACTGCCAGGTGGTTTAACTGTGCGTTCAGATAGGAGCACCACAGTTAAGCCAGAAAGACCATCGTGGAAGTGGTAGAAAGCTGGGCTCTATGTCCATTTCTGCTACCAGAGAGCTTTGTAGCATTGGGGTACATTTTAAAAAGGGACTCTGGGTCCAAATCGTAGTAGAGACACACAGACTTGAAGCAAATAATACAGGTATATACGTCCCAACCTCTGTTCATCTCTGTCTACCTCTTCTGTTCGGTAAAGACAAGAATCCAGGCTCTTCTGTGGGAAATAACACTCTTAGGAGACAGCAAACTGTCTGAATTAGGGCAAACCTGGATTTTATTTTGTCTGTGATATTACTTAGGGAGACACATTGGCTACCTAAAGACGTTCCTTGCAGAAGGCTGCCATTGCTGTGGTCCCTGGTGGGTCTTCCGTAGATAGCCCATTCAGAAGTGATCAAACTCAGACAATTGTCTTGCCCTCCCCCAAAGCACCTGAGACTGGCTTCTGATTCACACTGGTCCAGACAACACTGAGCTGGAGACCTGCTGGGGGCAGAAGCTCAGGGCTTCTTGATTGATATCCAAGAAACCTATTCAGAATTGTAAGCTCGTTTGATACGTACTGTGAGAAACTCTTTGTCCCAGAACTCTTGAATTTTGTATAGTCATGGTCAAGAACAACTGTGTTTGATCTGCATAAAGATCATGTTATAAGACCAACCCACCAAGCCAGCAGTATATTTCTCACCTTAAAGAGCCGAGTCTCTTTTCCGGACAATTCCAGCAATTCCATGGCTGATGGAGACTGTGTTTGCTGTTAATGTAAGTGTCTGTCTATGAAAATGGGGCTAGGTCATAAATGCTGAATATAACTTTTCTCTTATAGATTTAAAAAATTCGCAAAAATTTTTTTTTAAGATTTTACTTATTTATTTGACAGACGGAGATCACAAGTAGGCAGAGAGGCAGGCAGACAGAGAGGAGGAAGCAGGCTCCCTGCTAAGCAGAGAGCCCGATGCAGGGCTTGATCCCAGGACCCTGGGACCATGACCTGAGCCAAAGGCAGAGGCTTTAACCCACTGAGCCACCCAGGCGCCCCTGCAAAAATATTTTTAAAAGTACTCATATGTGTTTGACAAAATTGAGATGGTCCTTATATTACCTATTTTTGGTAGCTCCTAAAATGCAGAATAAATATCACTGATGATTATTGATCAGTCGTACAATGTACTTATACTAACTCTCTTAGTTACCATCTGAGCAGCCATTTCCAGGCAGACATTTGAATTCCTATGTTGCTGCTGACTTCCACAGCTGGTGAAATGCCATCAGAAAGTGTCACATGTAAAAGAATGAAAACATCTAAATGTCTTCAGGTTAGGGTCTGTGACAATTCATGAATCTTTCACAGATAGCGATTCTGTGAAAAGTAGCAGAACGTTAACACTGTGAGAAGAGAGAGTTGTAATCTGGGGGATAGTTTGGAGGCTGTTTGTTGGATTCGGATTATTTGTTTTCCTGAATGAGAGAGTACACTAGAATATATAGGTCTGATCCCTAGTTATTGTAATAACAATCCTGTTTCTATGGTCTTGGTGTCACTAGACCACAGGACACTTATTGGTATATACCACTCAGAGTGCTTGGCTAGGACTCAGTAGTGTCCCTTTGCTGGGCAGTGGGTCCTTGCTTTGGCTCAGCACTTCCCCCTCTTTAGGACCTCACACCTGCCCTGCAGCCTTGACTCACCCCACCATTCTCCCCACTTGGTAAAATGCCAGGTAAGGTATCACTGAAGATAACATCTGATATGCCAGTGTGGTCCTGCCATCACTCTCTGTATGCCTGAGAGACCCCGAGAAACAGATATTGAAATGTTATCTCAATATATTTCAGAGACATCGGCTTTGGAGTTTAGTCCCAGGGATGGAGCCACAAATTTATAATCTGGGTAATGTCCTTGGGGGAATTTGGCTTCATTTCACAGATTCAAATGGTAGAATTTCAGTTTTAGAAAGAGTCCTTCATTTTGCAAATAATAGTAAAAAATAATCATAATCATCATAATGTCAAAGACAACTATTTTTTAAGGAGGTAGAAGTCTATTGAATACACTGCAAAGGAGCAGGGGACAGGACAGCAAGGGAGAGACTGTCTGCCATGTGGCAGTGACAGGAGGCTATAGTTAAAGGGGGAAGGTGAGGAACTATGGGAAGAAATGGAATTTTTCTTTTTTTTTTAAAGATTTTATTTATTTGTTAGAGAGAGAGAGAGAGAGAGAGAGCACAGGCAGACAGAGCCGCAGGCAGAGGCAGAGGGAGAAGCAGGCTCCCTGCCGAGTAAGGAGCCCAACGTGGGACTCGATCCCAGGATGCTGGGATCATGACCTGAGCCGAAGGCAGCTGCTTAACCAACTGAGCCACCCAGGCGTCCCGAATTTTTCTTTTTTATAGCTGTGTCCTGGTATAAGTAACCCATTGGTCAGCTATGACCTATGGTATTTTGAGGTGGGTCACCCAATGGACCTGTTTGTATCCAGCCAAGGGGTTGGGGAACCCTACGCTGGCACAAGGCCAATTGGTATCAAACGTTTCAGGAAGTTCTCTGTGCCACAAGGAGTCTGGTGGCTCAAATACAGAAATATAAACTTAAGAGGGTTTTTCTTGGATAGCCTTAAAGTCTTTGGACAATCTCTGTTGCATTCTTCCTAGTCACATTTGTAGAAACATCTCACCTTCCTTGTGATTCTTACCCACCTCCCCACCCTGAGCCTGAAAACTGTAGGTTAACCGAAGGCAGTGATTACTTTATCTTCTGATTTACAGAATAAGCATTACCTTAAACTCTCTCCAACACTAACACAAGCCATTAAATCACATTCACCAGAATTGTCTCACTGGAGCAAATTTCCACAAAATCTTACCAGAAAGATAATTGGAAAGAAGAATTGTCTGTGGATTGTTAAGAATTTGTCTAATTACATAACAGAATGCTGAAATGAAAACAGAAAATGTTTTGCTAACAGGAGATTTTTCCAAAGGCTGCAGTTGTCTAAGTAGAAAAGGCTTCCTTTCTTACCCACCATCAACTTTGGTTGTAGATTAACTGGATTGTCCATTTTCTGGATTATCTGTTTTAAAGCCATACAATGAAAATATTTATGCTCCTCTCCTAATACAGTTTGCTCCAAGTTTCCAGAACCTGGTTTGGAAGGAGTTAGGGCCACCCGCCCACTGTGCCTAATCATCAAATACCAAATGTTCTAACGTCAACATGGTTCAGTCTAGCCTGTTGCCATTCATTATACAGGTGACGTCGAAAACAGTGATCACTGAAGCAGGACTCGAAAAGCAAAACAAACCATCACAAAATGAAAGATCTTTATGGAAACTGCATAGCAAGCCAGCTAAGACTTCTCAGGGAGGATGCTTCTGTAAGCCTTGGGCAAACAGTCATAAAAACTATTCAGGAAACAGTTGTATTGATTGGTGAGCCCTAAGACACACAAGAGGAAGATCTGAGAGCCAATGTCCCCATTGTCCATTCAACTTCTGTCCTCTGCACCTGCTGGTCTCATCACTGAAAAATAATGGTCATGTCCCACCAAATCAGAAGATATCCTGATGTCATCTTCAATACATTTCAACTCTGTGATATCTCCCTTGTCGCAGCCATAGCGAGGCTAGTGATTCATACGGTGAAGTGGTAATGACCAGTAGGAAAGGCAGATGGAGAAAAGGTAAAACCAGCTATGTTTGGTAGACTTGAGCAAATTTCCTTCAGGAGACCTATTCAAGCAGACTCCAAACTGTTAGCAGAAGTCTTATCACTTACAAGAAGTATTAAAATTATTGATGGGGTAAAGATATCTAAGCTGTAAAAATCTAATACATATGAAATTCTAAAATATTTTCTTATGGTATTTTTACTATATATTGTAGGAAATTTTAAAAAACAATACATTTTGAAGACCGGGCTATAATGATTAGCACATTGGCTTTCAATATCCAAGATATTGTAGTAGTCTACAATACAAAACAAGCAAAACAAAAGAAAACACACAAACAGACACACAAAAAGCTGTTAACCAGCAAGCAAGCTTGCAAAGAACTACTGGTGATTTTTCGTTTGCTTTTCTAATAGACTAGACACAAAACCTTGAGGCTGAAAGCAAATGCATACCATTTCACGGGCCAATACGTCTCAAGCCCTTTATATCCAAGGGAAAGGGGTACTTTATGTTACCTCCTGTTTTGTAAATAGCACTCTACGTTCCAGAGTTGCGAGGGGAATGCAGCTGACAGAGTGCTTTCTTGGGCTGAATGCTACCACAGCTATGGTAGCTATGCTACCACAGGAGCATAGCTGAGAGGGGGTCACGCACTCCCTAGAGCTAGTTACCTTTCTTAAGATAGTTGAGCAAGGTTTGAATGGTTTGAGTCTTAAGAATGATACCCACTGTTTCTGTTTCAGATGAAAGTGAAACAAGATGAGGGGAACTGCCTAAGCTTGAAAGCTTTAAACAGTCTTTTCTAAGATTGACTAATATGGCAAAATCTTTACAGAAAAGAGGCTCATAAATTTTGATTCATACTGAAAACGACATACTTAAAAGGAATCGTGGAGTTTAGCATTCCAAAAATATCAGTGGGGCTCTCTAAAAAGGAGTACAGAATTTAGCTCCTTGGTAATTCTGTTCTACTAGAAACTGGTACCTGTCTTTTCCTGAGTGGAGGACAAAACCTGAAGATATTCAGGAGAAGACGGTCACTGTAGGATGTCTGGTGGTGAGGATACAGCCTTCTCTCCTAGGATTTCAGAACTTTTTCCCTTTTTAGGGGGCGCATAAGGAGTAGATATTTTCTCTTTAAAAAAAGGCACTTACCTATATATTTAAAGTCACTTGTTTCTGTACACTGTACCCATGTTTTTGTTTTTGTTTAACAAAATGCTGGGAAATTTTCTATGCTTTAATCTTGTGGATTCTATTAATTTGTGCTGACAGTCCTGTTCATATGAACCATGACTTCTCAAATAAAAACAATTGTTTTTCATAGATATTGATTTCCCTCTCCATCCATGCTTTTCATAGGATGGATTTATTGACTTTTTTAGAGTTTATTGCCACTATAAATCTAGTTATATGAGGGAAAATGGTATTTTAAGCTGTATGATGCTGATGGAAATGGTTCTATTGACAAAAAGGAACTACTGAACATCTTCACGGTAAGTGAAGTGGTGACGCAACTTTGTAGGACATGGTATAGTGAATGTCATTTTCCTCCTTGTGGAGCTGGCGACAGCTATTTGGTTGGTGACTCTTGGGATATGCATTTGGAACCGCTGGAACAATGTAAATGTCACTATGCTATTGGTTACTGAGTGTGCACCTGCAAACCAGCATTTTCTTGTTGATGTTCAAATTCACAGATGTAGCAGAGTATGGAGATGAAAAAGGAAATAAACATCATGTTCTAAAACAATTTACCTTTTGTCTGCATCTGTGCAGAAAGTTTTGGGAGGAACAGCTAAGTACTAGGTGATTTATATAACAAGAGCCATGAACTAAGAACAAAGGTAGCTGAGGACTAATCTTTCTGGGGGCTGGACTAAAGTATTTTTAATAGGTAGCTCAAGGATCTCAGGTCCTTTCCAGCTCTAAAGTTCAGTGAGTCCCTTTATGAATCTTGTCCCCCTCCATCATGGGAGTGGGAATAGTTATTACGATATGAGATGAATTGGATTCTAGAATAAAAGATGATTAAGTGGGACATTGTACCTAAGTGAGGTTGTGAAGTAAAATAAACATTAGGAATGTGATATAGTGAATCTGTAACACAGATTCAGAATTAGGATCAGAGGTCTTAGAAATGATCTGGTCCAAATTCTTCCATTTACAGATGAAGTAGCTGAGTTACAAAAATAATACATAGTATAATTTTAGCAAAATGCAAAGAAAAGTAAATGGGTAGAACTACCGTTATCATTAAACACCTCAATAAATGGACAAAGCTGTTAAAATGTAAAACTGTTTAACAAATGTAGAGTTCACCAACATATGCAAAGAATTCAAGAGTATGTTAATACTAATATTGCTTCCACTTTAATCTCACACAGGTAATTCACAAAAAATACTAAGATGCACTTCATAATTGAATTTTGTAAACATTAAAATTCAGAAATTCTGTGTATATATTGCTACACAAAATTAGGAATCTAAAATATTCTCTGAAGAGTACCCAACCCCATGTAAATTTTAGAATGTCCTCTTAAATAAACATGCTTGAATTTATTTTTAAAAAATATTAAATATGTAATAAAGCATACAAATATTGGGAGATGCCTTCAAAGCAGTACAAAAAGCAAGCGTTCTTATCCTGGGATCTATGGATCTGTGGTCTTTGGGAATCCTTGAAGGCCATGAAATCGAGGGCAGATTTTTTTTCCTGTATATGTTATCCATTTCTGGGGGGAAGGAGAGGGTCATCAAATTCCCAAAAGAATTAGGAAGAACAAAAGGATAAAAATGATTTTGTCTAAATCTTATGGAAATGTTTGCACAGATTTTCATTAGTTAGAATGTATAACTTGTGTTAGTGAGAAAAGGAAAGAGAATATTAAGTAGCTAATTGAATTTTTTTCTTAAAGTGTTTAGAAAGAGGACAAAAAGAAATAAGGAAACAAATAATAAAAACACAGAGCAGAAATTAGTAATTGATACTGTTTGTCTCCAATGAAATCAATAAAGATTAACAAGAGTAAGATGTAATTCCCGCAAGCGCACTGTGAGAAGTGTACCCTTACACACTGTGGAGGAAGTATAAATGGATAGAACATTCCTGGAAATTTGGTAATCTGCATCAAGCAGCTAAAAGTTTCTCTTCATTTTAGAGTCAACATTTTTGGTCAGGAAAAACAGTCATTAACATCAAAGATAAAAGTTCTATGACTTACATCACAGAGTCACTTAAAATACTAAAAATAAATGATTTAAAAGAGTAAAAGTTTTAAATAAATTAACGCAATGGAATACGTACTCACCAAAAATGAGTGGTTGACAAACATGTTTTCTCTATGGTGGCAAGTGAAAAAAAATAGGGTCAGGAATAATACATGCTGTTTAATAGAAGTTCTTTCAATACATAATAATAGGATGTTGAAATAAAATACAGCCCAACTACCAAAAGGATCCAAAGGAAGTATTAGATTATAGGCAAAATTTACAAAGGAAGTAGTTTCACTTCAAAGGCATAAAATGGTCAGGAGAATTTTTGAGCAGGATTATTAGGATTTCTTGGGTAAGAGCACTCTAGTCAGTAGCATGGGGATTTAAGGAGACCATGGAGTTTTGGGTGACATTGTGTTCCATTGTTTGAATCTGAGAAATCCATATGAAACAGACCATGGCAGCAGAGTCGAGGGATATGGTTTAGGAAGTGTGGCATGCCCAGAATTAGTTGGTACGGAGGTTTTTTTCATAATTCAGATATGGGGGGTGGGGAAGCTGATATAGAATTGTCTTGGATCTTGTCCAGCTGAGCCCCTTGGAAAAGTGAAGACACCTCAGAAGAAGAGGGAGCTAGAGGTAGAACCAGAGAGTGGTTCCCAACCATGAACGAGGTTGCCCTCCTTCTCCCCCTGGGTACACGTGGCAATGTTGGGAGACATTCTGGTTGTTGTCAGGGCAGTGAGTGGGGGAGGGCGTGGTGCAGCTGCTCTCTATTGTTTAGAGACCAGGGGTGGATGTTAAACATTCTCCAATGCGCAGGACAATCCTGAACAAAAAAGAATTTTCTAGTCTGAAATAGCAATTGTGCAGATATTGAGAAACTCAGAACTTGTAGAAGGAGCCTTGAGGGGTCAGCTGGAATCAAAATGCCTGACGCATGTCTAGGGAATTGCAGGAGAAAGTCTCAGTAATGAAGGGGAGGCACGGTCTCAAATAAAGAGGGGATTTCCAACATCTGCCACCCAGAGAGCTCTGACACTCGGTAGCCGTGACAGTGCCTGCCAAGTCAGAGGAGTCCTGCTCCCCCTTCTCTCTTACCTCCTCCTGCTCCCGCTCAAGAGTTGTCAGAGAAGGGCCTAGCAAAATGCAGGAGAAAGTGAGAGAACCATGAGAGACTATGGACTCTGAAAAACAATCTGAGGGTTTTGAAGGGGTGGGGGGTGGGAAGTTGGGTGAGCCTGGTGGTGGGTATTATGGAGGGCACATATTGCATGGAGCACTGGGTGTGGTACATAAACAATGAATTCTGGTACACTGAAAAGAAATTAAAAAAAAAAATTATAATTAAAAAAAAGTACAGATATGCTAAATGAGGGAGAAAAGAAGAAAACAGGCCCTGTCTCCTTGCCTGTCCCCCAACCATGTTTCTCCTATAAGAAGAGGGAAAACACAGGCAACACTGACAGCTACCTCTGAAAATATCCCTTCAGGTCTATCAACCTTCCAGTCAATCCTTCAGTCTCATTTATATTGCCCAGAGATGGGTGACACAAATCCTAGAAACTGCGTAATCTTGCATTATGACATATACATGTGGTCTAGCATCCCTTCAGGCTAGACCTGAAGATGTCTAGCCAAATTTTCTAAGCTTTTGAGACCTCTTTCAAGACACTGAGAAACACTAAAAATGTCCAATAGGATACTACCTGTATGTAACCATTATTCTAAGTATCACCCTGTATTTAACTATGACACCTTGACTTGCTAAGGCCAGGAGTTGTGCATTACCACTGTTTGCTCTGGCTAATCCTGGATTCAGCTTCCGTAATGCTTGAGAAGCAGGAGAAGAGATAGTCCTATTTCAGACTGTGCCCTCAATTAAAATATGTTGCCAGCGGTTTTTCTAAAGATCCCTTCATGTTCAATCAAGATAGTTATGTTCAGATTCCCAGATGACTACTCATTCTCTTCATCTCTCTTTCATTTCGTTATGTATTTCTACACCAAATATTGGTCACTTAATTTAATCACCTGGAGATGGGGGAGAAGTCGAGAATGGTTAAATTTTCATTCCAGGAAAGCTGGAAATGTCATTTTCCCTGGGTCCCCTGACAGCTGTAATGATGAAGGTGCTGGCAGGATGTGAGAAAAGTACCATGTCCTTCCAAGGCATACATATCTGTCTTCCCAGTCGATCATTCCACAAAAGGGCAAAAAGGACGAGAGGTGCCAGTGTCAGAAGCTAGAGGGGAAGCCTTAGATGCTTACAGAATGTCCTTTCATGTTTCTCCATAAAATCAATGATAATTGGTCTGAAGTTGAGAGCATTGTCTGTTTTCTAGGTCCAGAATTCTTACGACAGCGGCTGCTACAATTTTTTTTTCTCCAGTAGACTTTTTTGCATCTTTTGTGACCTTATATGTTGAATGGATCCCTTTCTGCTATATAATATCAAACTTCAGATTGTATTCAGTTAATTAAATTTCTAAGTCTCATTACCCTGAACTGACATATAATCTTTTTATTTATTTTTAACAATTAGAACAGGTTGGACAGCCAAAATGACATGAATATATCCTCAAATTCTGTCACATTGTGGGTATAAATGTCACAAAAATGTATTTGCTTCCAACAAAGTTGAACTTTCTGATTTAATTTCTCTTTGCAGGCTATACAGGCCCTCAATGGCCAGCAAACTCTGAGTCCTGAAGAATTTACTGACTTGGTTTTTCATAAGATCGATATAAACAATGATGGTAAGGCAATTACTCTCCTTGGGCTCACTTTTTAAAAATATCTACAAAGTAGTAGGTGGTGGTGTGGGAATGCCATTAGGCAAAAGCATGAACCTTTCAAGAAAATCCTAGTTTTGTTTTTTTTTTTTTACTTTATTTAAGCTTTATTTAAACATATGATGTAACCCCACCACCCTCACCCAACCCCTCTTCCCCCCACCCCCCTCAGTTTGTTTTATGACATTAAGAGTCTCTTTTGGTTTTTCTCCCTCCCGATCCCATCTTGTTTCATTTTTACATTTCCTACCACCTTAACTCCCACCCCCGTTGCATCTCCACTTCCTCATATCAGGGAGATCATGTGGTAGTTGTCTTTCTCCAGTTGACTTATTTCGATAAGCATAATACGCTCTAGTTCCATCCATGTCGTCGCAAATGGTAAGATTTCATTTCTTTTGATGGCTGCATAGTATTCCATCGTATATATATACCACCTCTTCTTTATCCATTCATCTGTTGATGGACATCTAGGTTCTTTCCATAACTTGGCTATTGTGGACATTGCTGCTATAAACATTCGGGTACACGTGCCCCTTCGGATCACTACGTTTGTATCTTTAGGATAGATACCCAGTAGTGCAATTGCTGGGTCATAAGGTAGCTCTATTTTCAATTTTTGGAGGAACCTCCATGCTGTTTTCCAGAGTGGTTGCACCAGCTTGCATTCCCACCAACAGTGTAGGAGGGTTCCCCTTTCTCCACATCCTCGCCAGCATCTGTCATTTCCTGACTTGTTCATTTTAGCCATTCTGACTGGTGTGAGGTGGTATCTCATTGTGGTTTTGATTTGTATTTCCCTGATGCCCAGGGATGTGGAGCACTTTTTCATGTGTCTGTTGGCCATCTGGATGTCTTCTTTGCAGAAATGTCTGTTCATGTCCTCTGCCCATTTCTTGATTGGATTATTTGTTCTTTGGGTGTTGAGATTGCTAAGCTCTTTGTAGATTTTAGATACTAGCCCTTTATCTGATATGTCATTTGCAAATATCTTTTCCCACTCTGTCAGTTGTCTTTTGGTTTTGTTGACTGTTTCCTTTGCTGTGCAAAAGCTTTTGATCTTGATGAAGTCCCAATAGTTCATTTTTTCCCTTGCTTCCCTTGCCTTTGGCGTTGTTCCTAGGAAGAAGTTGCTGCGGCTGAGGTCGAAGAGGTTGCTGCCTGTGTTCTCCTCAAGGATTTTGATGGATTCCTTTCTCACGTTGAGGTCCTTCATCCATTTTGAGTCTATTTTCGTGTGTGGTGTAAGGAAATGGTCCAATTTCATTTTTCTGCATGTGGCTGTCCAATTTTCCCAACACCATTTGTTGAAGAGGCTATCTTTTTTCCATTGGATGTTCTTTCCTGCTTTGTCGAAGATTAGTTGACCATACAGTTGAGGGTCTATTTCTGGGCTCTCTATTCTGTTCCATTGATCTATGTGTCTGTTTTTGTGCCAGTACCATACTGTCTTAATGATGACAGCTTTGTAGTAGAGCTTGAAGTCGGGAATTGTGATGCCACCAACTTTGGTTTTCTTTTTCAATATTCCTTTGGCTATTCGAGGTCTTTTCTGGTTCCATATAAATTTTAGGATTATTTGTTCCATTTCTTTGAAAAAATTGGATGGAATTTTGATAGGCATTGCATTAAATGTGTAGATAGCTTTAGGTAGCATAGACATTTTCACGATATTTATTCTTCCAATCCATGAGCATGGAACATTTTTCCATTTCTTTGTGTCTTCCTCAATTTCTTTCATGAGTACTTTATAGTTCTCTGAGTATAGATTCTTTGCCTCTTTGGTGAGGTTTATTCCTAGGTATCTTATGGTTTTGGGTGTAATTGTAAATGGGATTGACTCCTTAATTTCTCTTTCTGTCTTGTTGTTGGTGTAAAGAAATGCAACTGATTTCTGTGCATTGATTTTATATCCTGACACTTTACTGAATTCCTGTACAAGCTCTAGCAGTTTTGAAGTGGAGCCTTTTGGGTTTTCCACATATAGTATCATATCATCTGCAAAGAGCGATAGTTTGACTTCTTCTTTGCCGATTTGGATGCCTTTAATTTATTTTTGTTGTCTGATTGCTGAGGCTAGGACTTCTAGTACTATGTTGAATAGCAGTGGTGATAACGGACATCCCTGCTGTGTTCCTGACCTTAACGGAAAAGCTCTCAGTTTTTCTCCATTGAGAATGATACTTGCCGTGGGTTTTTCATAGATGGCTTTGATAATATTGAGGTATGTGCCTTCTATCCCTACACTTTGAAGAGTTTTGATTAGGAAGGGATGTTGCACTTTATCAAATGCTTTTTCAGCATCTATTGAGAGTATCATATGGTTCTTGTT
>ML099385.1:0-11814 GCA_003697995.1 Taxidea taxus jeffersonii
AAAAAAAAAAAAAAAAACCACAGACAGTATCCAGGAAGCCCTCTGTGTGTTCCCCTAAATGCCTCCTCCTACTTCTACTCCAGGGGTAACTGTTACCCTAACCTTTGTGATGATTATTCTTTGCTTTTCTGGGATAGCTTTTTCACCTAGGAAAATATGTACAAATGAGTTCATATACACATACACACTTAATTATTATGTATATATTTTAAAGTATCAATATATATATATACATGCACATATATCCCTGATACTTTTTTTTTAAAGATTTTATTTATTTATTTGACAGATAGAGATCACAAGTAGGCAGAGAGGCAGGCAGAGAGAGAGAGAGGAGGAAGCAGGCTCCCCACTGAGCAGAGAGCCCGATGTGGGGCTCGATTCCAGGACCCTGGGATCATGACCTGAGTTGAAGGCAGAGGCTTTAACCCACTAAGCCACCCAGGCGCCCCATCCCTTATACTTTTATACAAATATATATACATAGGTGTGTATATATGTATATATAGTACAGTTTTGCCTGTTACAAAGTTAATAGAAATTGAATTGTGCTATATTTATTTCCTCAACATTATATTTATCATATTTATTCATGTTGATTTGAGTGGCTTCCATCATTCATTTTCAATACTTTATAGAATCTCTTTGCATGAATACAGTTTGTTACCTGTTATATTGTGGATGGATTTTTGATTATTCCTAAAAGTTTGTTATTGTGAACAAGGATTCTGTAGACCTGTGAGCAATTTCTCCAGGTACACGTGTGATGTATACTGATAATGACCCAAGTATATACCCAGGGCCATGATTGTGGGATTGCAGAGAACTGGCATGTTCCCTTTACTAGGCAACATCAAACTTTGGCCACATTGGTTTTGCCAATATATGCCTCTTCCAGCAGTGTGTGACAGTTCCCACTGATGCATGTGCAAGCCGTCACTTGATGTCATAGAAATTATTAGTGCCTGTCAGGATTTTCACTTCATTTCTTTCTTGAGAAACAATTAAGCTGATTACACTTCCTCACCTCTTTTAAGGTAGCCCAAATCAAGTGACTTTGCCTTTTGCAAAGTGAGTTTGCCTTTGCTTTGGACAATAAGGTTCATTTTCTGGGTGGAAGAATTTATATCCTTTTAGGTAATGTTCCACATCCCTTCCCTGCTGTAGCAATTCCAGATGGCAGTGTCATAAAATGGTGAGACTTCTTTTAGCCTCATCCCCAAGTTATTATGTGCACAATCTCCTGTCAACCTCTTGTGTTGGCCTTAGCTTGCGATTGAGAAATCTTTTATTGTTTGAAGCCAGATGATTAGAAAAAAAAGAATTACTGCTTAGCCTAGCCCATCCTAGTCTGATACTTATGTGTTGTCAGACCTCATAATTTTTGACAGCCTGGTGATTGTGTAATTGTATCTCACTGAGGGTTTAATTTGCATTTCCCCAAATACTGTGAACTGATATTTTTTCACAGGTTAATGTTTCTTTGGATTTCTTCCTTTGTAAATTGTCTTCAACAACTTTGCTCCTATTTATCCATTAGCTTGCTTACCTTTTTCTTTCTTATTTTTCCTTTTTTAAAAATTTATTTAATTTCTTTTCAGTATAACAGAATTCATTGTTTATGCACCACACCCAGTGCTCCATGCAATACGTGCCCTCCATAAAACCCATCACCTGGCTCCCCCAACCTCCCACCCCCCGCCCCTTCAAAACCCTCAGAATGTTTTGTTTACCTTTTTCTTATTGATTCATAAAATGTCTTTATATGTTACAGATAATGTCCTTTGTCAACTGACATGCTTTTTTTTCTTTCCCCCTTAGTCTGTGGTGTCTGTTGAAATACAGAGAATCTTAACTTTGAATCTGATGAATTAATCAATTTTTGCCTTTATGGTCATTGCATTTTGTCTTGTGTAATCAACATCTAAACCCCACGATAATGAAGATATTCTCCATTCTCTTCTAAAGTCTTTGGAGTTTTGTCTTTAAAGTTGAAACCTTCCTTTTTAAATTGAATTTTATGTATTGTGGGAAGAAAAGATCTAAATGTATTTTATTCCACAAGGATAACCAATTGTACCAGCACCATTTATTATGTACTCTACCCTTTCTCTGTATATCTGCATTACACCCTCTGTCATATAGCCCACCTATGTCCATATTTTATGTCATTCTGTTTATGGACACTCTGTACTGTTCCATTGATCTACTTGTCTGTCCATCAGTTCCACACTGCCTTATTTACAACCGCTTTATAATAAGTCTTGATGTGTAATAAGATGAGTCCTCCATCTTCAATCCATTTCTTCAGAATGTTTTGGCTATTTTTTATTTTTGTCCTTGCAAACACAGAATCCGCCTGTTTAGTTCCAACAGTAAAATCTGTTGGAATTTAGATTGAGGTTACCTTGAACATATCTACCAGCTTGAGGAAGGACTGACATCTTTATCATATTTAGTCTCCTAATCCTGAATCCAAGAACATAGAATCTCCTTTTCCGGCCTTCTTCAGTATCTCTCAATCATGTTTCATAATATTCTCCATATAGGATTTGCAAACTATTTTGCAGATCTGTTTCTAGGTACTTCCTATTTTTGAGGCTATTGTAAACATTGGCTTTGAGATTTTGTTTTTCATTTTTTTTAGCTATTTGTTTTTGGTATATAGCAGTTTAATTTATTGTCTCATGGAATAATTTAGTGTGCAGCAATCTTGTTAAACTGTCCTACCACTGTCAATATTTTATTTATGGTTTCTTTTGGATTTGGTATGATTGCTTTTTTTTTTTTTTGCTGTCCTTTCCAAATTTCATGCCTTTTAATTTTTCTTTAAATGCATCACTATGCTAACTAAACAGCGGTAGTGATAAAAGGCATATGGAACTTTCCTGAAAGGAAATATTTTAAATACAGAAACTTTAATGGTTACATTTGCTTCAAGATTATTTTTTATTTAGTTATTTTCTTTCATTTTTTTAAAGATGCCTATGTTGGAGGGGATGAAATTTCCTTCATTTTATAGTTAATCAGTATATTTTTTTCATCATGAGTGTATTTTGAATTTTATTAAATGTTCTAATCTTTAGTAAAATGATCCTATGATTTTTCTTTAATTATGTATATGCAGTGATCCATATTGGATTCTGATGTTGAACCTTTAGTTATTATGATAATCCAATGGGGTCATAATTTTTATCTTTTTTATATGTTGTATTCAGTTTAATAATATGGCATTTTAGATAATTGTAGCTATGTTTGTGAGTCATATCAGACTATAATTTTTAATTCACATACTTCCTTGCCAGGTATCAAAAAACTTATAGATCAGTACTTCTTTTTTTTTTTTTTTAAAGATTCTATCTATTTACCTGACAGAGATCACAAGCAGGCAGAGAGGCAGGCAGAGAGAGAGGAGGAAGCAGGCTCCCCGCTGAGCAGAGAGCCAGATGTGGGGCTCCATCCCAGAACCCCGGGATCATGACCCGAGCCGAACGCAGAGGCTTTAACCCACTGAGCCACCCAGGCGCCCCTAGATCAGTACTTCTTAACTGAGATTGATGTTTTCTTCCCCAGGACCACTTGGGAATATCTAGAGAAATTTTTGATTGTCACAATTGGTAGAGGGATGCTATTGATATCTAGTGGGTAAAAGTCAGGGTACTGCTAAATATTCTCAAATGCACAGGACAGCACACCACAACAAAGGATTATTTGGCTAAAAATGTTAATAGTGCTGAGGCTTAAAAATTCTTTTGTAGCCTTATAAGCTTATATAATATCTCTAAAATTAGAAAGATCTGTTCCTTAATGTATGGTAGAACTCATGAGTGAAGATATCTGGGCTCCAGCTTTTCTTTTGACCTTAGGTTTCTTTAATGATCATAGAATTAGGTTTTCTATTTCTTTGGGTGGGGCAGTGTCTAGTTTTAGTAAATAATGCTTTCTGATAATGTATTTCATCTAATATTTAAAATTTGCTGACTAAAGTTTTTCATAATATAACTTACAAAATTTTTAAAATTTATTTTTATTTTTTTAAGGATTTTATTTTTTATTTGAGAGAGAGTGAGAGCAAGAGAGGGAGAGAGAGAGAGATCACAGCAGGGGGGAGGCATAGAGGGAGAAGCAGACAACCCTCACCCCCTGCCCATTACAGACAGGGAGCCAGATGTGGGACTAGGTCCCAGGACCCTGGGATCATGCCTGAGCTGAAGGCAGATGCTTAAGACTGAGCTGCCCAGGTGCCCATAACTTACTTTTTAGTGTCTACAATATCTGTAATGATCTCTCCTTTTAAAAAATTTCCTGAATTCATGTATGTTTTGTGTTCCCTTTGCCAGTTTCTCTGAGATTTTCCTGTTTTATGATTTTTTTTTTTCAAAGAACCAACTTTGGCTTTGTTGATTCTTCCTGTTGCATACCTATTTTCCATTTTATTAATTTTGATACTTAACATTTATTATTCCCTTTCTACTGCTCTTCTCAGGTTTACTCTGCTGTACAGGAACTCAGGTTTACTCTGCTGTAAAGGAACAGTTTGCATTTACATTTAAATGTATAATTTAGGATTTTTGTTATTTTAGTAGTGGGACCAATGCAAATCCCTTACCCATTTTATTATCAGTATTTTGTCTTTTCTACTAAAACAGTTTTCTAAAGGAGTGAGTCTCATGTTTTTAAAATATTTATCTATACTGTCTCTTATAATATATTACATGTGATTGACACTCAGTATACTTCTTAAAATAAATGGACTATTTTTATTTCCTCTCCTTAAAGAGAGTAAAATGTGCCTTTGGCAGGAAAATTTTATGACTTGTGGATAACCTATTCTCATCTCTATGATGATTGAATGACCTCTATACCATTTGTCCCTTGTGGTCTTACAGCTTCTGCTTCTGTGATTAACTTCAGTGCTTGTCACTCTCTCCCTCTCTGGAGGTCTAATTTTATTTTTGGTTAGTTCTGTTTGTTGAGAAACTCTACCTTATGTTGATTTGAAGAACATTAGTAAGAAAGATGTGATATGCATACCTATCCACACTTGAAAGCAATTCGTAAGTGTAGTTGGTAAGGGAAGACCATGAGCGCTGAGGCCAGAGGAAGTCCATCCTGACTGGGATGATTAATGAAGAAGCATGGAGTTTGTTTCTGAAAGATGGAAATACTTCAGTGACAAGAGAGCTGTAGGAAGGGAGAATCAATGAGTGAAAGCAAATAAGCATGGTTGTAGAAAAAGCATGGTAATGTGTTATTTGTGTTTGGAAAATTATAAGTAGTGTGAACATTCTTGTGTGAGGTAAAGTTGGAAGGGTTGTTTAACAAACCTCTTGGGGGATCTTGAAAGTTTCCATTTTCTTTTGGTTCTTCTTATGGTAGAGAGGGCTGATTTAGGAATATTAATTGCCTATTGGTGTATAAAATAGATTAGATCATCAAGAGTCTGAAAGTGGGAAAATAGCTTGGAAACAGTTATAAAAATCCAAGGTGGATATGGTTAGGAACACATTCGAGGCATTTGTAAAGAGAACATAGTAAAGGAATGGATTCAAGACATAATGTGAATGGAGGACATGTCTTGAGTCCTGATCAGTTGTAAAAAGGATAAAGAGAAAAAGCAACGAAATTAAACTCTGGAATTTTTTGAGCAAACTAGTAACATGTTTCAGAACTAGAGAGCAGAAACTTGGAAATACTTTGAGCATGGTGATGATGAATTAAATTTACATATGCTGAGTTCATGATACATTGATGACAATGTCCATTTTTTCTATAATTGGACTTATGAGACTGGAATCCATGAAAGAGTTGAGATTAAAAGGAAATACTTGAGAATCTTCTACCTGGGCATGACAGTAGATGAAGCCAGAAGAGCAGTCAGACCATCCATGTGCAGTTATTTCACAGATAAAAAATGTGTATTTTGGTAGTGTGTCCAATGGTGTCTGGAAATTATGAAAAGCAGAAATTTCTTTAAGGATTTCTTTGACTCTCCACTGGTCAGTTGGAAGCCTTTGATATGTGGAGTTGTGCTGCTCAGTATTTGGAAGCAAATCGTATACTAAGGATTCCTATGATCATTAGACTTTCAACTGTGGGCTCAGTGAGATCTGTTCAATATAGTCTTCTGTTGGCATAATTGGTTTTCTGAGTACTTGCTACATCCAGGTGCACACTTTAGCACTTCTCTAGCAAGGCTCTGATTTCCTTTTGGGCTTTCTTGCCTTGAGACTGTGTTGAAAGAACTAAAACTTCGACAACATCTATTCTTTTTCCGTAAGGCCAAGACCAGAGCCAGACCAGTACACCCAGCTTCAGTGGTTCTTCCTAACTTCACTAAACCCTTACTTGTAGGAAATGCCTTTCAAAGTCTAACCCCATTGTACCTCTTTGAAAGAAGGAGGGGAAAGCAGGAGGGCAACAAGGAGGAAAACAACCTTGAGACTTTCATTTTTTTTCTAACAAGAGGATCATATCTTCCAGGAGAGTAACCTGATTGTGTGTTTTTGGTGGCTTTGTTCTTGACAAATAGTAAGTTCCTGGGCTCCTGGAAGTGAAAATAGTTGGCGATAGAAATGATACAATGAGAGTGAGTGAGTGTGTGAGAGAGAGGGAGAGGAAAAGAAGGGGAGAAGGAGGCTGAGGATGTTTTGAGGTAAGAGCAGTGTTGAAGAGGTGTTTGTTTATGCTGCCAATCAGTAGTTTACAGAATTGTCTGCCTATTCAAATAATTTGCGTTGCTCTTAAATGATAAGCACATGGACCACTTTTCTAGAAGAGTCTAACTCAATAGGTACGCATATGTTTAAAATATACACAGAATAAAAATATACACAGCTTTCCAAGTGATTCTGATGGACAGGGCCCTTTCTAAAATTTAGGTTGTCTTTGTGAAATTGGAAAGAAATACTATCCCCCCTTATCCCTAGCCAGGGAAAACCCAACTTTTTGCCAAGTTGCAGGACTGAGTAAGTACAGTATTGACTGGATTTCATGCCCCACCCACTCCTCCTTGACTAACTATCTTTGTACGGTATACACTGTAAAACCAAGGGTATCAACTATTCCACTTGCAGGGGGTAGTTAAGATGGCAGAGGAGCAGGGGGACCCTAAGCTGGCCTTGTCCCTTGAACACAGCTAGATAAATATCAAATCATTCTGAACACCCAAGAAACCAATCTGAGGACTTAGAGAACAAAACTCCATGTCTCTAAGTATAAAAATGATTACCTCACGGAAGATAGGAGCTGTGAAAAGTAGACCTGGATGGGGGATAAGACCTGTGGGTGCTGTGAGGGGAGGGAGCCTTGCTTACTAAGATTACCGCAAAGTATTATAAGCAGTAGAAGGCAAAATCTGAAGTTTGAGAAGTCTTTGATGGGCCAGTTTAGCAGAGCTCCTGTGGGGAAGGAGGGTAGAGACCCAGGAGAGGTGCGGTCTGAGATCTCTGGGTCCCTCTTGAACAGTTGTCCTACTTGGAGTGCATTTGGGACTGGCGGCATGGCAAACTGGTAGTGCCTACGTTCTGCACTGTTCCCAAGGCTGGGAATGGGGACACTGGCTGAGGGCAGTGAGCCTGGATGCTGGCTTTCTTCTGCGCTTTTCCATAAGCTGAGAATTGCTGCATGGTTATGCAACTGCTTTCTGGGGAAACACCAGCAAATGTAAAAGTGCAGTGAGATCCTTCCTTAGAGGATTATTGTGGGTTTGTGCCCTGTGATTCCCTAAAATTCAGAGTTTTGAAACTCAGCCTGAGGTAAAACAGGAGTACTGTGCTGCCTGGTAGGCAGACAGCTTGGGCACAGTCTGGGTGAGGGCAGGGATCTGACAGAAAATGGAGACACAGGAGGGGTGATTGTTCATTCTTCTCTGAGGGCTTTCTGAATAATAACTGCCAGAAGTCTTCATTCCAGGGACGAAAGAGCCTGGCAAAGCCATTTTGCCCTGCCCATTGGTACTGACTGACCTCAGCTAACCACTGCCATCAAGGGAAGACCAGAGCTGCTTTCACAAAGCACCCCCTCCCCCAAACCCTTGCAGGTTCATCTCCACTAAGGCAATTGGTCCTGAGCATCAGTGGAACAACCCACTGCCCCAGCAGACAAGCACAAACCTTCCCACACACCAAGTCTATTGATCATACAGTGCTGCAAAGCCTCTACTCCTGAAATTCTACTCCTGAAAACCGTATTATACTGTATGTTAACTAACTAGAATTTAAATAAAATTTTTAAGGAAAAAAAAAGGATACCAACACTGTTCATGGGATACTTAAAGCTGAATCTGGTTATATAGGACCACAGAATGTTGAGGTTTCAAATATAAAGATTTCCAGTGTCTTCCCAAATAAATTCCACAGCCTCTGGGACTGGATTCCCACTACTAGTAGAAAAATCCCTCTTCTGTGTCACTGTGCACCATTTCACCTAATCTGTCTTCATCTCTTCTCATGAACTATCTCATGCAGTACTCTGACTACTCAGCTGCTGGTCTGTAGCTCATGGTCTCCTCAATTGCCACCTGGGAATGCTCTCTTAGTCCTACACCATTTATCCTGAGATAAACTTCTCTCCAGAGATAAAGAGGAATTCATTGGCCTTATTTAAGTGGACTTACAAAGTCAACTTATCATATTTTGTTTCATTTGTAGGATATCATCAATGGACTTACAACATTATATTGTCCCATTACTTTGTCAAGTACATGCAGGCTCGGCAGGGATTACATTCTAAGTAATTTACTAACACTGCCAGGATGAAACAAAGGGAGAAGGAGAGTGGGCACTTTTGCCAATTTCAGCAGTGATACACTACTCTGCCTGTAGGAGATAAAGGTGACATGTATACCAGCCCAGGTAGTTGTGTTGGTAAGTCATGGATTTTTTTAGGTAGGTCATAGAAAAAGAGTTCTCTTATATTTGCAAATAAATCATAGTGCTTACACTTGCTTGTAATCAAGCCTGCCCTTCTCTGTGACAGAATATGGAGGATACGGAGACCTGTGTCCTGTCATGAGACTTGAGTATTTCCAAGCCCATCCATATTTTCTTCTGTTGGGCCTGGAATTCTGCCTTCTTTATTCATGAATCATAAACAATCCCTAGATCATTTTCTATGTGAGAAAACTCAGTTTTGGAAGAGTGAAGCTGCCAAAGGCCACATGGCTATTTGTTCACAAAGTTAAGGCAGAATTTGTGAATTCTAGTTTTATATGCTTTTCTCATGTCATGTTGCCTTTTGGGTTAATATTGCTCTTGCCAATATTCTATTTCACCATCAGGAAGTTTTAGGAGAGACCATGCAGTAAGTTCTTAACACTTCAGTATGAACAAGTTATAAGCTGCAAGACCGAGGAAACCAGAATTAAATATTACTGGATCCTAAGTAATGGAGAGAAACAAAATTGTAAAGGGAAAGGAAGTTTGAGGAAAGAGGTTAAAAGAGAAGCCTTAGAGTGGCAGAGGGAATTTTTACCAGTCTAATTTTGGTTTTGCCTTGGGCCAGGATGGTTTTGTGAAATATAAAATGGTGTTTCTTTAACGGTTTGATCCCAAGACCAGTGTGTTTTCACTGTGCATATATCTGTGGAGCTTTGTGTTACCAGTTCTTTGTGTTCCTGTTCCTTTATCATGAAGGACACAAACAATTGTGCTGTCATCCAAGTAGGCAGCACCATCTGCAAAAATGTGCTGCTCCCATAAGTAGGGTGTTGGTGCTCTATTTAGAAGACTTTTAAATCAGAAGAGGCTGCCACTCTTCACAAAGAGAAATTCCTGATTTCTTTGATCCCCTGTTACCTTTCTAACATGCCACTGCAGTCTTCATATTGCTGAAGGAAGTCAGGCATGAAATGGTAGTTCTATTTAGTTTAATGGTTAACAGACAGCTCCAACGGCTGCATTCAGCACATTAGCCTCATGCTGAAAGACTTGATAATTTTTAATAAGGTGAAAAGCTATTTGCTGTCTAACACTGTATGGCAGAAGTATCCTTGACCCTCTTTTTCTCTTCATTGTTACAAAATGTATTAGAGAGTGGTGCTCCATGATAGCGCTTTTCCAGCTTGCACTAACACAAAGCAACAGTTCTTAGACTTATGGAGTTCAAAAAGAATTAAAATGGTGGAATTTCCCAGAGATTTTGAAAAGATCTTAGTAGTCCTCTAGTCCAGGTCTTTTCATTTGTTAGTCAAAGAAGTCAAGTCCAAGGAAGTTGAGTGATTCCAGTATCTTGTTAATGCACACCTTTCTTTCCCTCCTTCCCTCTTCCTTGCTTGCTTCCTTTTCTCCCTCCTTTATTCCCGTGTTCCTCCCTTCTTCCTTCCTTCCCTTATTTTTCCCTTCATTTTTTTCTTCTTTCTTTCTCCCCTCTTTCCTTCCCGTGAATATTCTTAATGTCATGAAATTATTCTTGATATCTCTCTTGTTCACTTCCAAACTTAGAACAAAAAATAATTTTTATTCAGTATAAAAGACTACCTCTCCCCACACCCACACAGTGGTTATTTTTCTGATCAATGAATGTCCTTTTCCTTGAAAAAAGAAAGTGTGTAATACCTGATCTCCTCTCACTTTATAATTATTACATTTCCTAGCCCAAATAATCCTAACCTTCTAAGTTTTCTGTGCACTATATGTCTATTTTAGTACTCATTAATTTACTAGATGAAGAAATAGATTTATCTAAAGATCATATTAAAACTTCATCTTCCATCTCTAGGGTTAGGGATTAAAGACTTCAAGGAGGATCATAGTAATTGTTGATCATTTTGACTAAAACATTAAATATTTTGCAAACATAGATAATTATACTTATTTTTCAGAGTTGGTCTCATGTTATCATCCTGTGTGAGCCTTAGAATTACCCTTTGTACTAATATAGAGAATATGTTATTATCTCAGTTTTGTAAATGGGAAAATTGATTTCTGAGATTTTATATGACTTGGTCAAGGTCACATGGTTCATTAGTATTAGAGCCATAACTAAAAACCATATTTGCTAACACCCAGCTCTGTGTTGTTCTCAGTGTACCAAACTACTTCCACTTACGATAGTCATTACTGCTTGTAGATGAATCTCAGTAGGGAGATATGCCAAGAAGACCAGACTGAGAAAAAAACTGTAAGGACAGTCAGACTTGAGAAAGCATGGTGGAGGAGGGCAGGGGAAGGTAGAATTACCACATTTCCCTGCAGGTCCTTGTGGGGATAGTGGCAGGTGCCAAAGTGGGCTGGGAAGCTCCTGGTTCATGAAAAGTAGACTCCTCATCATTAGAGAACTGCAGGCTGGGTCAGTCCTGAAAGCTGATTTCCAGGTCTGATTTAAGCACCAAGGACAGCTCCAAAATAAACTAAGCCCTGAGACAAAGGTCATATAGCATACACAAACACGAATATGATAAGGAAAAAAAGGTAACTGGAATATATCAAATTATATAGAAGGACTGAAAATTGGGATCTTTCTGCCTTTTGACCTTAAATACATAATCTATCCAAACAAATCTCCTTTAAAAAATTTGTAGAATTTATTCACTTCTTTTGTGTAACCTGAATGCATCATTGATGTGCTCTGAAGGAGGCATTAACGTCAGTCTCATGATATTGTTGCATTATCTGTTTTCAGCTTATTTTCATCCTATGGCTCTGTGTCAGGACCTGATATGTGGAGCAAAATCCCCTAGCTTGGGACTTAATACACAGTTGATTTTTCATTGGCATCTTAAAGGCTAACATCTTGTGGATATGAAATTTGCCTCAAGGATGATAGCATATCATGGTACCACTGAAGATGCTAATGACATTTTGCTTCACTTGG
>ML099385.1:12214-25566 GCA_003697995.1 Taxidea taxus jeffersonii
GGTCCCATTGAATATGATGGTCTAAAGGATATGGTTTGAGTGTGGACTGTCTTATGACTTATTTCTAAGTTTATGTTACTAGCTTTTGGTGAATATAGAAAGTGATTTATTTTTCCAAAATATCCTAGTTCCTTCAAAGTAATTATCATGGGAAGTCATATACAAATCCAAACATTATTTAAATTTTTTGTACTCTTTTGTATGCTTGAGCATATTTCCTATAGTCTTTTATAGGATTTTGAAATAGAGTAAATCCATGCTCTCCACCCCTCCCCAACCCTCTCACCCCCCAAAAAGCATATTGATCAATTTCATGTACACCATGGGATTTTGATTATGGAAATGGAAAATAGAAATAATTTCCCCAAAGAATTATGGGGACTTTCTTGTTTCCTGTGCATCCCTTTTTGGTATAAGCCAGGGACAGTTTCTGGTCCAAGCTTTACCATTAATTAACTGTATAGCTATAGGAAAATATCTTAACTGCTCCATTTCTTCATCTAAAAGAATGGATTACATGACATTTCACTTTGCTGCCAGCTGTAGCAGATTGTTTCTGTGCTCTACATGATGCTAAATCCAGCATCATGTTCACTTAGGGAAGGTGTAATCTATTTCTTTGAAATTTCCAGACTCACACATTTGATGGAACACTGCCTCTGCCCTGGGAACACTGTCTGTGATGGTTAGGTCATTTTATAATGTGCAGATGAAGTATGAACTAATATCTTTTAAAGTTCTTTTATATTTTGACTATGTGTTTTTAGTTAGATTCTGAGAAAGAGGGACATTGGCAAACTTTGATTCCAGTGGGCAGAAGGAAGTCTGCAAATAAGCGACTAATTATATGTATTTATCTTCATTTGAGACTTCAGGAAAGAGCATTGCCAAGCCACAACCCTTAGTTGAAACAAGTGCTTAAGAAAGGAGGGGCAGAGGACAGAGAAAAACAGTATTAGAATGAGAGAGTAGTTGAGGAGTTACAAATATCCAGAAGAAATTTTCAAGCAAATGACACAGGTACAACTTTGACCAAACATGGATGGATTCAAATAAATATAACATGAAAAAGGAGAACAGTTTCTGTGATAATTAATTTTTTGGCTTAAAACATAATTGAAAGTGGACAGGGAAAATTGAATTTAGCTTAGATATTTGCAGAAGTCACTGTACTCCATGAGAATGAAAACCAGTCCAACTCACCCCCACATTCTATGGAATGTTTATGTCCTAAGACTTTGGTAAAATCTGAGTCATACAATTTCCTAAGTCTTAGTGGCCTCATGTCTTTCCTCCATCCATCCAGGCCTAGACTACATTACTGCTTCCCTCCCATGATCTGTCTCTTCCCTGCACACTATTTACTGACTAAGGAATGAACTCAGTGTCTTGATGTGACTGTCCAACAAAGCCACTCTATGAAATGTCTGTGAATATACAAAATACTTGGGGTAATGTAGAATGTTTACAGCAACAGAAATAATCTATAACTGAATCTTGGACATCCCTGTTGTGGGTCATCTCAGTGTTTGGAATTCTTTTCTGGTCTCCTTAAGTGTAAATACTACCCTCTTGTTCTTAGGCAAGGTTTTTCTCTACTCAGTTCCCCTCACTCCAGGTAGTTCCACTGAAGTTGTGCTCTACAGTTAAGAAGGCCACAGACTGTATCCTTCATGAGATCTGTTGTCAGGTCTCCCAGTATCAACAACAGCCTAATGCTCTATTTAGAGAACTTTCATCAATAATAGTATTAGCTGAGTAAACAAAATAACATCTCAGACCCTTGAGTCTGAGAAATGATTCTCATCTTTACCTTCTGCAGTCTCTACAATTGCACATTGTTATCAGACCATGAAGCTGTTTCATTGCCCATTGTTTGAATGTTTCCCCTCCAATCACTTACACTTTTTTTTTTTTTTTAGAGATGTCATTAAGTGTGGAGACTTCAGTATTGAAATAAAACACCGAACACAAAGTGCCCCTATGGTATATATCATCTATTTGCAGAGGACATGGTAGTGATTTAAAAGCACAGTTTCTGTCAAATCATAGGCCAAAGTGCTAAAAGTGCTTTTGCATCCTTTGAAGGAAGACTATGTGTTAGACATGCAAATGACAACAGAAATAAATATATGAAACTATCTGTACCATTTATCACTAAATGATTGTTTGATTCATTTTAAATGGGATTCCCACATTGTATCATTTCTGACACACTGTCAGATTGCAAATTCTTTTGAATCTCAAAATTGAAATTTTTAAATTTCTAGTTGTCAGGCTGTGATGCTGATGGAGAAATCTGAGGATTTGCATGTAAAAAATCCCCCCAAATACCAGCAACTCTTAAGATCATGCTTAAATAGAAGGAAGCAGAGAATAGCATGACCATGTGTTGTGGTTAGGAATCATCACCAGGAAAATGGAAATACTGAAGATGACCTTGAAGGGGAGGGATGGATATCTAGGAGATTGAAAGGCTTAAGTGCTTTAACCCTGGTGAGGAATCATAGGTTTGGGGCCAGGACAATAAGGAAAATGAGCAGGCAAGAATCAGAGAGTGTGGATGGTGATAAGAGGAGGTAAGAAGTGACAGGTAAAGGCTGGAGGGTGGTAGGATTCTGAATGAGAATACAAGTACTATGTAAATGTTCATAGACTCCATTACTCAAAAATAATTTTGGGTCTCTATCTACCTTTATTCCCCTTCTTCTCATCTCACTTCCCCAGATGTTGCCAACATGCCTTCCTTACCCTGCTCATCTTTCTGAGCAGAGTTCTTTATGCCAGACTGAATCTTTGGACTTTAGCGATGATTTCCAGAAAAAGAAGGTGAGTTATAAGGGCAGAAACTAGAGGAAAAGTAAGATTCAAGGAAGGCCTGCCTCATAATGAAGAACTAAAAAGAAGGAGGAGAAAATTCATCAAGCTGAGTGTAGAGGAAGACTTTTATCTAGTTTTGGCCATTGTCTTCTATAACATTTCATTTTTTTCTCAGGAGGTTTAAAGGGAAAGTTTTGGAGCAACTCTTGCAGAAAGTGAGGAAGGTAAACTTCAGAGTCCAATGAATTTTAATAAGTATTGCCCTTGGATTATATATTTAAGCCATAGGGAAAGAAGCACAAATGTTGAGTTATTTTTTTATTAACATATAATGTATTATTTGCCACAGGAGTACAGGTCTGTGAATCATCAGGCTGGCACATTTCACAGCACTCACCATAGCACATATGGCTCCCCAATGTCCATAACCCAGCCACCCTATCCCTAATCCCCCACCCCCCAGCAACCCTCAGTTTGTTTCATGAGATTAAGAATCTCTTATGGTTTGTCTCCCTCCCAATCCCATCTTGTTTCATTTTTTCCTTCCCTACCCCCGACAACCCCCTGCCCTGCCTCTATGATATAAGAGAGATCATATGATATTTGTCTTTCTCTAATTGACTTACTTCACTCAGCATACTAGCCTCTAGTTCCATTCACATTGTTGCAAAAGGCAATATTTAATTTCTTTTAATGGCTACATAGTATTCCATTGTATATATGTAACCACAACTTCTTTATCTATTCATCTGTTGATGGACATCTAGGTTCTTTCTATAGTTTGGCTATTGTGGACATTGCTGCTATAAACATTTGGGTGAACATGCCCCTTTGGATCACTACATTTGTATCTTTAGGGTAAACACCCAGTAGTGCGATTGGTAGGTTGTTGGGTAGTTCTATTTTCAACTATTTGGGGAACCTCCATACTGCTTGCATTCCCACCAACAGTGTAGAAGGGTTCCCCTTTCTCTTCATCCTTGCAAATATCTGTCATTTCCTGATTTGTTAATTTTAGCCATTCTAACTGATGTGAGATGGTATCTCATTGTGGTTTTGATTTGTATTTCCCTGGTATCGAGTGATGTTGAGCACTTTTTCATGTGTCTGTTGGCCATTTGGATGTCTTCTTTGCAGAAATGTCTGTTCATGTCCTCTGCCCATTTCTTGATTGGATTATTTGTTCTTTGGGCGTGAGTTTGACAAGTTCTTTAGAGATTTTGGATACTAACCCTTCATCTAATATGTCATCTGCAAATATCTTCTTCCATTCTGTCAGTTGTCTTTTGGTTTTGTTAACTGTTTCCTTTGCTGTGCAAAAGCTATTGATCTTGATGAAGTCCCAATAGTTCATTTTTGCCCTTGCTTCCCTTGCTTTGGTGATGTTTCTAGGAAGAATTTGCTGCAGCTGAGGTCGAAGAGGTTACTGCCTGTGTTCTCCCCAAGGATTGTGATGGATTCTTGTTTCACACTAAGGTTTTTCATCTATTTTGAGTCTATTTTTGTATGTGGTGTAAGGAAGTGGTCCAGTTCTTTCTTCTATATGTGGCTGTTCAGTTTTCCCAACACCATTTGTTGAAGAGACAGTCTTTTCTCCATTGGACATTCTTCCTTGCTTTGTTGAAGATTATTTGACCATAGAGTTGAGGATCTATCTCTGGGCTCCCTATTCTGTCCTATTGATATATGTGTCTGTTTTTGTGCCAGTACCATACTGTCTTGAGGATGACAGCTTTGTAATAGAGTTTGAAGTCTGGAATTGTGATGCCACCAACCTTGGCTTTCTTTTTCAACATTCCTCTGGCTATTTTGGGTTTTTTCTCATTCCATATACATTTTGGATTATTCGTTCCATTTCTTTGAAAAAGAATTGATGTTATTTTGATAGGGATTGCATTAAATGTGTAGATTGTTTTAGGTAACATAGACATTTTCATAGTGTTTGTCCTTCCAATCCATGAGCATGGAACGTTTTTCCATTTCTTTATGTCTTCCTCAATTTCTTTCATGAGCACTTTATATATTTCTGAGTACAGATTCTTTGCCTCTTTGGTTAGGCTTATTCTTAGGTATCTTATGATTTTGGGTGCAGTTGTAAATGGGATCTACTCCTTAATTTCTCTTTATTATGTCTTGTTGTTGGTGTAGAGAACTGCAACTGATTTATGTGCATTGATTTTATATCCTGACACTTTGCTGAATTCCTGTGTGAGTTCTAGCAGTTTCGGAGTAGAGTCTTTTGGGTTTTCCATATAAAGTATCAAATCATCTGCAAAGAATGAGAGTTTGACTGCTTTTTTGCTGATATGGAAGGCTTTTATTTCTTTCTGTTTTCTGATTGCTAAGGCTAGGACTTCTAGTGCTATGTTGAATAGCAGTGGTGATAGTGGACATCCCTGCCATGTTCCTGACCTTAGGAAAAAAGCTCTCAGTTTTTCCCCAATGAGAATGATATTCGCTGTGGGTTTTTCATAGATGGCTTTGATGATTTGAGGTACATACCCTCTATCCCTACACTTTGAAGAGTTTTGATCAAGAAAGGATGCTGTACATTGTCAAACGCTTTTTCAGCATCTATTGAGAGCATCATGTGGTTCTTGTTCTTTCGTTATTAATATATCCTATCACATTTATTGATTTGCAGATGTTGAACTAACCTTGCAGTGCAGGAATAAATCCCACTTGATCCTGGTGAATAAGCCTTTTATTGGACTGTTGGATCCTACTGGCTAGTATTTTTGTGAGAATTTTTGCATCCATGTTCATCAAGGACATTGGTCTGTAATTCTCCTTTTTGGTGGGGGTCTTTGTCTGGTTTTGGGATCAAGGTCATGGCCTCATAAAATGAGTTTGGAAGTTTTCCTTCCATTTCTGTTTTTGGAACAGTTTCAGGAGAATAGGTATTAATTCCTCTTTAAATGTTTGGTAGAATTCCCTTGGGAAACTCTCTGGCCCTGGGCTCTTCTTTGGAGATTTTTGATGATACTTCAATCTTCTTACTGGTTATGGGTCTGTTCAGGTTTTCTATTTCTTCCTGGCTCAGTTTTGGTAGCTTATATCTCTCTAGGAATGCATCCATTTCTTCTGTATTATCAAATTTGCTGGCATATAGTTGCTCATAATGTGCTCTTATAATTGTTTGTATGTCTTTGGTGTTGGTTGTGATCTCTCCTGTTTCACTCATGATTTTATTAATTTGAGTCCTTTCTCTTTTCAGTTTGATAACCTGGCCAGGGGTTTATTAATCTTATTAATTGTTTCAAAGAGCCAGCTCCTAGTTTTTTTGATATGTTCTACTGTTCTTTTGGTTTCTATTTCATTGATTTCTGCTCTGATCTTTATTATTTCTCTCCTCTGGATGGGTTTAGGCTTTCTTTACTGTTCTTTCTCCAGCTCCTTTAGATGTAGGGTTAGGTTGTATACTGGTGACCTTTCTTGTTTCTTCGAAAGTCTTATATTGGTATATACTTTCCACTCAGGACCACTTTTGCTGTGTCTGAAACATTTTGATCAGCTGTGTTTGCATTTTCATTTGTTTCCAGGAATTTTTCTAATTCTTCTTTAATTTCTTGGTTAAACCATTCCTTCTTTAGTAGGATGCTCTTTAGCCTCCATGTATTTGAGTTCTTTCCAATTTTCCTCTTGTGGTTGAGTTCTAGTTTCAGAGCATTGTGGTCTGAAAATATGCAGGGAATGATCCCAGTCTTTTGGTGAGAGTGGATGTGATTTGTGACCCAGGATGTGATCTATTCTGGAGAATGTTCCATGTGGACTAGAGAAGAATGTGTATTCTATTGCTTTGGGATGCAATGTTCTGAATATATCTGTGATGTCCACCTGGTCCAGTGTGTCATTTAAGGCCTTTATTTCCTTGTTGATCTTTTGCTTGGATGATCTGTCCATTTCAGTGAGGGGAGTGTTAAAGTCCCCTACTATTATTGTATTATTGTCGATGTGTTTCTTTGATTGCGTTATTAATTGGTTTATGTAATTGGCTGTTCCCATGTTAGAGGCATAGATATTTAAAATTGTTAGGCATTCTTGTTGGACAGAGTCTTTAAGATATGGTGTTCTTCCTCATCTCTTATTATAGTCTTTGGCTTAAAATCTAATTTATCTGGGAGAGGAAGGGGCAGGATGGCAGAGAAGTGGGAGACCCTGTATCATCCAGTTCCCTAAAGTGAGCTAATTATCTACCAGAACACTCTGAACACCCATGAAATCAGCCTGAGATGTAGGATTATACACTTCTGGAACTCTACAGGGGCAGAAGACACCAGTGGAGAGGTAAAGCAGAGTGGGAATGCTCAGACTGATATCAGAGGATAAACAGAAGGTGGAGGGAGCCATCAGAACCAACCCACTGGAAAATAATACCCCAATATGAAAGTACCCTGTGATTGGGAATGAGCATTAACTTGGAGTCTGGTTAAAAGAACTCAAAAAGAGCAAAAGATCTTAAGGGGAAACTGGTTGAATCTGCTGGTCATGGGCATGGGCCTAAGCCCATGTATCCAGGATGGGCACTGTCAGCAACCACCTGTACCAGAGAGAGTGCGGTAGGGCCTCCAGTTCCTGGTCCTGGAGCCCCCTGGGGTTCCCTGGCTTGCACCACCACTCTGGCTGGGCACACTCTCGCCCCCACATGAGGGAGTCTGATGTGGGTGCCAACCTGCGCTCTCTAGAGCTACAGCCTTTGGTGCTCTCCATGCACTGCACGACTGGGGTCTGAACCGCTCTCCCAACCTGTGCCTGAGAGAGATCCATGCGGGAGCTAGATGGTGGTCTCTAGGACCAGCCAAGAGTTTGGACACTTCTAGCCCTGGCCTGAGGAACTCAGGTGTGTTCTCTGGTTGTTCTTGGCGGGCGGCTACCTGCACAACGATGAAGTCTGGACCTTAGACAGCAGTCCTGGCAAAGGCAGCCACTGGAAGCAGACTCCCTGAATCAATATTGCTAATGGTTTTAGTGACATCGGGATGCAGAGACTAGCAGGCCCTTCAGGCGACCCCTGAGATGGTGGCTTAAGACATGCACTGCCTGTGGGAGGTTGCACGGTTCAGTAGAGTTTGCAGAGGGGTAGTCTGTGTGTTCTGGACCATCCAGAGGGGAGCAGACTGAGGCTTCTCTCTGAGGTGGAGGTCTGGGTGCAGTTTGCTTTCTACTAAACTTCCAAAGGCCACAGAAAATGCCAAAAACCAAAAACCTCCAGAGAACAAAAGCTTGAAAACCTGGTTTTCACAGAGCCCAGCCCCTTGATAGGGAGCAAGAGCACTCAACCCAAGCAAGAATGACTGAAAAACAACATGGCAGGCCCCTCCCCCAGAAAGCCAGCCAAAAGAATGAGAGGACAACCACCACAGGGCCCCATAAAGCTGTAAAACCCCAATATCAGGGGAAAACAAAATATTAAGCTCCCATGGTGACTTCTGATTGCTCCAAAGAGTTCCAGGCTGCACCTTGCCTGGATTGCTGTTGATATATTCAGCTATACATCCCCTCAGCCTCCTCTCACCAAAATGACTAGGAGGAGGAACACCCAACAGAGGAAAAATTCAGAGACTGTGCCATCTCCATCAGAGCTATAGGATATGGACATAAACAGTATTTCAGAAAGGGAATCCAAGGCAACAATTATCCAGACAATGGCTAGGTTGGAGAAAACCATTAGTGACAACATAGAATCTCTAAGGCCAGAAGTGAAAGCCACCTGGGAAGAAATTAAAATAAAGATCAATAAGATCCAATCTAATCTAAATTCTCTAACAGCTTAGGAGCTATGAAAAGAGAATTAGGGAAATAAATGATGCCATGAAATATTCCAACATCAGAATTATTGGGATCCCTGAGGGGGAGGAGAAAGAAAGAAGACTAGAAGATATAGTTGAACAAATTCTCCATGAAAATCTTCCCAATCTGGGGAATGGAACCAGCATTCACGTCCTAGAGGCAGAAAGATCAGCCCCCAAGATCAACGAATCTAGAAAGACCTCGAGACACTTGATTGTGAGAATGATCAGTCATAACTTTAGACAACAGCTCTTAAGAACAGCTAGTGGGAAGAGATTCCTTATGTACAGAGGAAGGTCCATCAGAATAATGTCAGACCTGTCCACAGAAACCTGGCAAGCCAGAAAGGGCTGGCAAGACATATTTAGGGCACTGAATGAGAAGAACATGCAGCCAAGAATACTTTATCCAGCAAGGTTGACATTCAGAATGGATGGAGAGAGAAAGAGCTTCCAAGACCGGCAAAGCTTAAAAGAGTATGTGACCACTGAGCCAGCACTACAAGAAATATTAAGGGAGGTTCTATAAAGTAAGAAAGAACATAAGAGTGTCATAGAACAGAAATTTACAGAGACAATCTATAGAAACAAGGACTTCGCAGGCAACATGATGTCAATAAAAACATCTCTTTCAATAATCACTCTCAATGTGAATGGCCTACATGTTCCCATAAAATGGCACAGGGTTGCAGATTGGATAAAACAACGGGACCAATCCATATGCTGTCTCCAAGAGACCCATTTGGACCCTAAAGATACATCCAGACTGAAAGTAAAAGGATGGAGAAGCATCTTTCATGCCAATGGGCCCCAAAAGAAAGCTGGAGTAGCGATTCTCATAGCATATAAATTAGATTTTAAACTGAAGAGAGTTAATCAGAGATAAAGAAGGACACTACATCATTCTTAAAGGGTCTATCGACCAACAAGATCTAACAATTGTAAATATTTATGCCCCCAATACGGGAGCAGTCAACTACATAAGCCAAATGTTAATGAAGATAAAGAGTCATATTGATATGCATACATTAATAGTAGGGGATCTTAACATGACACTCTCAGTAATAGATCATCCAAGCAGAAGATTAATAAACAGTATTGAATGACACATTGGACCAGATAGACCTCTTAGATATATTCAGAACATTCCACCCTAGAACAACAGAATACTCATTCTTCTTGAATGCACATGGAACTTTCTCCAGAATAGACCACATACTGGGTCACAAATCAGGGATCAACTGATACCAAAAGATTGAGATTATTCCCTGCATATTCTCAGGCCACAATGCTTTGAAACTGGAACTCAACTAAAAGAAAAAGTTTGGAAGGAATTCAAACACTTGGAAACTAAAGACAACCCTGCTTAACGACGTTTGGATCAAACAGGAAATCAAAGAAGAACTTAAACAATTCATGGAAATCAATGAGAATGAAGGCACTTTGGTCCAAAACCTATGGGATGTGACAAAGGTAGTTCTGAGAGAGAAATACATAGCCATCCACGCCTCACTCAAAAAAACTGAAAAGTCCAGAATACACCAGCTCTCCTTATACCCTAATGAATTAAAGAATCAACAACAAATTAAGCCAACCCCACACACACAAGGGAAATAATCAGGATTAGAGCAGAGACCAATGAGATAGAAACTAGAGATATAGTAGAACACATCAACAAAACTAGAAGCTGTTTTTTCTGTTTTGTTTCATTTTGTTTTTAGAAGCTGGGTTTTTTTTGAAGAATCAATAAAATGATAAACCACTGGCCAAACTAATCTGAAAGAAAAGAGAGAGGACCCAAATTAATAAAATTATGAATGATAAGAGAGCAATCATGACTGACACCAAGGAAATTGAAACAATCATGAGAAATTATTATCAACAGTTATATACCAATAAGTTAAGCAACCTAGATGAAATGGATGCATTCCTGGAAACGTGAAAACCCCTGAAACTGAACCGGGAAGAAATTGACAACCTGAATAAACCAATATCTAGTAACAAGATTGAAGCGGTGATCAAAAACCTCCCAAAAAACAATAGCCCAAGACCTGATGGATTCCCTGGGGAATTATACCAAAGATTCAAAGAAGAAATAATACCTATTCTCCTGAAGCTGTTTCATAAATTATAGACAGAAGGAAAACTTCCAACTCTTTTTTTTTTTAAATTTATTTATTTAATTTCTTTTCAGTGTAACAGAATTCATTGTTTATGCACCACACCCAGTGCTCCATGCAATATGTGCCCTCCATAAAATCCCCCACCTGGCTCCCCCAACCTCCCACCCCCCACCCCTTCAAAACCCTCAGAATGTTTTTCAGAGTCCATAATTTCTCATGGTTCAACTCCCCTTTCAATGAAGACAGCATTACCCTGATCCCCAAACCAGGCAAAGCCCCCACCAGAAAGGAGGATTTCAGGCCAATATCCCTGATGAATATGGATGTCAAGATTCTCAACAAGATCCTAACTAATAGGATCCATCAGGACATTAAAAAGATTATCCACCACTACTAGGTGGGATTTATCCATGGGATGCAAGTGTGGTTCAACATTCACAAATCAATCAACATGATAGAATATATCAATAAGAGAAGAGAGAATAACCACATGGTCCTCTCAATTGATTCAGAAAAAGCATTTGACAAGCTACAGCATCTGTTCCTGATTAAAACCATTCAAAGTATAGGGATAGGGGGAACATTCCTAAACTTCATAAAATATATCTATGAAAATGCACAGTGAATATCATCCTCAATGGGGAATAGCTGAGAGCCTTCCCTTTGAGATAAGGAACACAACAAGGATGTCCATTTCTGTCAATGTTGCTCAACATAGTACTAGAAGTCCCAGCAACAGCAATAAGACAAAAAAAAAAAAAAAGAAATAAAAGGTATTCAAATTGGCAATGAACAAGTCAAACTCTCTTTCTTTGCAGATGACATGATAATTTATATGGAAAACCCAAAAGACTCCACCCCTAAACTACTAGAACTCATACAGCAATTCAGTAATGTGGCAGGATACAAAATCAATGTACAGAAATCAGTTGCTTTCTTATACACTAACAATGAAAATATAGAAAAGGAAATTAGAGAGTTGATTCCATTTACTATAACACCAAGAACTGTAAGATGCCTGGGAATAAACCTTAACCAAAGAGGTAAAGGATCTGTACTCAAGGAGCTACAGAACACTCATGAAAGAATTTGAAGAAGACATGAAAAGATGGAAGAGCATACCATGCTCATGGATTGGAAGAATAAACATTATTAAAATGTTTATACTACCTAGAGCAATCTATACTTTCAATGGCATCCTGATCAAAATTCCACTGACATTTTTCAAAGAGCTGGAACAAACAATCCTAAAATTTGTATGGAACCAGGAGAGACCCCAAATTGCTAAGGAAATGCTGAAAAAGAAAAACAAAACTGGGGCCATCACATTGCCTAATTTCAAGCTTTACTACAAAGTTGTGACCACCAATACAGCATGGTACTGGCACGAAAACAGACACATAGAACAGTGGAACAGAGTAGATAGCCTAGATATGGACCTTCAACTCTATAGTCAAATAACTTTTGACAAAGTAGGAAAAAATATCCAGTGGAAACAAGACAGTCTCTTCAATAAATGATGCTGGGGAAATTGGACATCTATGTATAGAAGAATGAAACTCAACCATTCTATTATACCATACACAAAGATAAACTCAAATAGAAGACCTTAGCATGAGGCAGGAATCTATCAAAATCCTAGAGAACATAGGCAGTAACCTCTTCAACATTGGCTACAGCAACTTCTTTCAAGACATGTCTCCAAAGGCAAAGGAAGCAAAAGCAAAAATGAACTTCTGAAACTTCATCAAGATTAAAAGCTTCTGCACAGCAAAGGAAACAGTCAACAAAACAAACAGACAACCCAGAGAATGGGAGAAGACATTTACAAATGACACTACAGACAAAGGGGCTGATATCCAAGATCTATAAAGAACTCCTCATATTCAACACACACAAAAAACAGATAATCAAGTCAAAAGATGGGCAGAAAATATGAACAGACACTTCTCCAAAGAAGACATACAGATGGTTAACAGACATGAAAAGATGGTCCTCATCATTAGCCAGCAGGGAGATTCAAATCAAAACCACATTGAGATACCACAATTATACCAGTTAGAATGGCCAAAATCAACAAGACAGTAAACACTAAGTGTTAGAAAGGATGTGAAGAAAGGGGAACCCTCTTAAACTATTGGTGGGAATGCAAGTTGGTGCAGCCACTTTGGAAAACAGTGTGGAGATTCCTTAAGAAATTAAAAATAGAGATTCCCTATGGCCCTGCAACTGCAGTACTAGGTATTTACCCCAAAGATACAGATGTAGTGAAATGAAGGGCCATCAGTACCCCAATGTTCATAGCAGCAATGGCCACAGTTGCCAAATTGTGGAAAGAACCATGACGCCCTTCAGCAGACGAATGGATAAAGAAGATATGGTCCATATACACTATGGAATATTATGCCTCCATCAGAAAGGATGAATACCCAACTTTTGTATCAACATGGATGGGACTGGAAGAGATTATGTTGAATGAAATAAGTCAAGCAGAGAGAGCCAATTATCATATGGTTTCACTTGTGGAGCATAAGGAATAACACAGAGGACATGGGGAGATGGAGAGGAGAAGGGAGTTGGGGGAAATACACACACACACACACACACACACACACACACA